>JACEIK010008147.1:0-58758 GCA_018107945.1 Datura stramonium
ATCATAAGTGATAAACATGTATAACTGAAATCATGAGGAACAATGGGAGACTCGTCATATAACCAACATTAGCACGATAGAGCTTACGTGGTCCCGACTATCACACTCAAGTGGGCAGAGCCATCCAAAGCCTTGCCAGGGCTAAGGACTCTACCATGATATAGATATCAAGCTGAAGTCTCCTTGGGCAGGGAAAGCTCACAAAGGAGGTCCCAAATAATCTGATTATACCTACGTTGGCTCGTAGTTTTGAGGCAGGTTGACTGACCCTTAGCCTACTCGATGCTTGACACTACTCCCAAAACATGTATATTCTCTCCATCGTTTTTCAACGAAGCTAACCATCGTCTAATGACGAAGCTGAATAATTATGTACATATAAAATCTGAAGTCATACATGAGGAGCCTTGACTCAAACCATACCACAAGCTGGACATAATTAGGAGTCTTAACTCCAAAATCATGTGGTAAGCTAATTGACATGAAATCATAAATTATACTTGAACATATGGGCTTGCCCAATACTTAAACATGCTTGAAAAATACTTGATTTACTTGAAAACATGATCATAGACATAGGTAACTTGAAAACATGCTTTTCATCATGAATATCTCATCATATTTGAACAAACATCATAGATCTCAAATTTCATGAACTTCTCATGGATTGGCATCATAATTTATAAAACTTGAAAACATGATTTATAATTGAATACATTGTAAAATTTGTCCATGAATCATAATTCAATAATAGGAACATACTTAGATCATACCTATGGTAGAAACTTAGGAAATTTATGCATTGGGTTAAAACCCCATAGGATCAACATATAGATTTTCATGAATTAAAGAAGAATTGGACATGGGTATGAACAAATTCACCCATTCATAACCTTACATACCTGAGAGAATCTGATTCTATAACTTCTCTAATTGCCCAAGGAAGAATTGAGAAGAATTTGAAAGGAATTAAGCTTGATCACCTCTCTAGCCCTTTAAGCTTGCATGCATGAATAGGAATAGCTTAGAATGAACTTATCCCTCCTAAAACTCATTATTCATAAAATAAAATGACGTAGTTTAGGCCTTAGGATCATAGGAATTACGGATAAGCCTTTAATAAACTCGCAGGGAATAACTGACTGCCAGTCCCAATGAGGGACTGGACGAGTCGTTACCACTGGGCACAAGTCGTCATCTCCTGTTGTTAAGTACATTGTCCATATTTTCTCAAAGGGTCCTCACGAGGGACGTAACGGTTTGTTGCTAGTGACCACGACTCATGGTCACCTCTCGTTGCCTTCATTGCCAAAACTTACCTGGGGCTCATCACGGGGCACACCATGACTCGTGGTGTCCCCAACGAGTTGTGGTGACCCACCCATTGGGTGCACTGCGCAATTCCTCCTATCTTCACCTCATCCCTAACCACGAATGACTCAACAAGTTGTGGGGCTGACCATGACTCGTGGTCATGTCCGCGGTGACCCAAAACTAGAAATTCCAACTCAAGTCATACCCCTCACCACGAGTCACTTAACGACTTGTGGTCAGCCTGGCGGGTCACAGGGTGACTTGTTCTATGACTTGGTGCAAAAAATTCTATTTTCTCCGTTTCAAATCTCGGGTTTGATCTTTGGGCTTTCGGGGTATAATAATATCTGTCCCTTGGGAACATTCGTCCTTGAATGTTGAAAACTATAAGAAAAGCAGAGAGATGCAATCATCATACTCAAATACTGATCATATAATCTGAAAATTGACGGATTGACTACCTCCAAACTGAACTACATGACCGAACTGAATTCATGAATCATACATACATTCATATACATGAAAGAAACTGGGGCACATGAACTGGACATGAAACTGAATAGATTTTTAGGGCAAAAACGGATACCTCAAGCTGGAATTGAGTTGGAAGGGAATATATTTGGGTATCTAGCCATCATATCTGCTTCGGCTTCCCACACAGCTCCCTCAACATGCCGATTCCTCTATAAAATCTTAACTGAAGCTAATTCCTTGTTCCTTAGCTTTCGAACCTGATGATCCAGTATTTACACCGGAACCTCCTCATAACTAAGGTTGTCTTTCACACGGACACTGTCTACCAGAACAACTAGAGCTGGATCACCCAAACACTTCTTTAGGAGCGATACATGAAAAACTGGATGGACTGAAGCTAATTCTGAGGGAAACTCCAATTCATATGCTACCTTGTCAACCCGTTTCACAATCTGATACGGGCCAACATAATCGGAACTGAGTTTCCCTTTCTTTCCGGATCTTATCACTCCCTTCATGGGATACACCTTCAGAAACACCCAATCATCAACTTCAAACTCGAGTTCTCTCCTTCTCACATCCGCATAGGACTTTTGACGACTTTGAGCTGTTTTCAACCTGTCCCGTATGAGCTGAACTTTCTCCATGGCCTCATGAACTGAATATGGTCCTATCATCGCAACCTCACCGACTTCAAACCAACCAATAGACGATCTACATCTCCACCCATAGAGAGCCTCAAATGGAGTCATCTGAATGCTAGAATGGTAGTTGTTATACGCAAACTCAATAAGAAGCAAATGATCATCCCAAATACCCTTGAAGTCAATCACGCATGCTCTCAATATGTCCTCGAGAATCTGAATAGTCCGCTCCGCCTGACCATCGGTTTGTGGATGAAATGCTACACTGAGCTTGACCTGAGTACCAAGTACCTTCTGAAATGATCTCCAAAATTAAGAGGTAAACTGAGTACCTCTATCTGATATGATGGACAAGAGAACTCCATTCAACTGAACTAGCTCTCGAATGTATAGTCTGGCATAATCCTTCGCTGAATCCGTGGTTTTGACCGGTAGAAAATGAGCGGCTTTGGTCAACCTGTCCACGACCACCCAGATGGAGTCATACTGTCGACGAGTGCGAGGAAACCCTGTGATGAAGTCCATATTGATCTCCTTCCACTTTCAAGTAGGGATACTGATGTCCTGAAGCACACCTCCCAGTCTCTGATGCTCAACCTTCACTTGCTGACAATTTGGACACTTGGATACAAATTCTACGATGTCCTTCTTCATACCATTCAACTAATAGACTTCCCGTAGGTCAAGGTACATCTTGGTGGCACATGAATATATCAAATATATGGAACCGTGAGCCTCACGCAACATTTGATTTCTCAAATCATCAATGTACGGGACACACAAGCGACCCTGATATCGAAGCACACCATCTCCCCCCCTTGGAGAAGGCCTTTACCTTCTAATTCTGAATGGATTCCTTTAACTTTACCAAAATAGGGTCCTCGTCTTGTCTAGCTTTTACATCAGTCACCAAGGATGATTCTGATCTATTCTGAACAATAATACCGCCATCGGTCGAGTCAACCAAATGAACTCCAACTTTGCAAGTCGATGCACGTCCTTCACCAGCTCCTTCCTCCCCTCATCTACATGGGACACACTCTCCATAGAGAGTCTATTAAGTGCATCTGCTACTACATTAGCCTTATCCGGATGGTAAAAGACACTCATATCATAATCCTTAAGTAACTTCAATCACCTCCTTTGACTTAGATTAAGATCCTTCTAAGTAAACACATATTGTAGGATTTTGTGGTCCGTAAACACATCCACATGGACGCCGTACAAGTAGTGTCTTCAAATCTTCAAGGCAAATACTACCGCCGGTAATTTGAGATCATGGATTGAGTAATTCTTTTCATGAACCTTCAGCTACCTAGAAGTGTATGCTATCACTTTACCATGTTGCATCAATACAAAACCAAGGTCGATTCTAGAAGCATCGCAATACACCACAAACCCATCTGTCACGTCCCGAGCCTACACCCTGGACGTAACACGGTACTTGAAGTCACAAGTGACCCAAGTCAACCCCTGGTCTATCATACAATATTATTCTAGGTAAAACATGCACAACAAAAATTTGAAGTAATAACATAAAGACATTTTAATGAAATTTAAGATAAAACTTAAAACATGAAATCTAAACATCTGTATTCTGAAAGCCTTCTAACTAATGAGTTACTGGGACAAGCCCCCAATAAACTCTAAGTATAAATTAAATCTGTAATCTAACTGTAAGAAAACAAAATAAGGCCCTTGAATGATGAGGACTCACACTTCAACTGCGGCTGAGGAGGATCTGAATCGTGGAGGCTAACGCTGCTGAGTCTGGGAACCTGCAACTGTATCATGAAACGATATAGTATAAAAGTATGCGTCAGTACTTTGAATGTACTGAGTAAGTGGGGAGAAAGCATAACTAAAATACAAAGTCTAAACTGAAATGACATGCAATGACCAACAAATGAGCTGAACTGAACTACTGATGTAAACTAAAATGGTCAAGTTGACCCTGGCTGATGGGCAAAGACATGCCCTAAGACTAAAAATTCTTGAGTACGAGATGCTATCTCAGGCGAGCTAAGGCGGGTACAGCTGGGCCGGGCGGGTTGTTTACTCTAGGCTGGAATTTAGTTAATTAGGGAGAGTCTATCAGCGGTATATAACCACGTGAGCTAGGCGTGGAGTCCGAGGTATACACCCACAGGTAGGACTCAATATACCTTACCAGGGTATAAAGGCATGAACTGAGTGATCACAAAAGTGCGGGACTAATGCAGGCCAGGTAAGCCTCTTGGCTACGGCAACGTAGTTTTGAGAACTGGGTGTGGAACCTCGGCACCTTTCAGTTGCCAAGTCCTTCTCACTGGGGGCCTATACTGTTCTTAGGCCGATAGCTCAAAACTGGGGTCTAAGACTAGTCGGGGACATGTTAAGAAAGTACCACGAGGAAGTCTTATTGGACAGTCAGCGGATTCTAGAATGGTTGAGTTGCTTATGACGTCGTAACCATCTAGAACAAACCTATAAACTGAACTAGGGTCCTGGGACTGGTCAGGCTATATAACTAGAATGTCATGACCGCCTAATGGACCAAATAAACTATATTCCGAGTCTGATTTTGATATGCGAGAGGCACCACGGCCTTGGGAAAAGGAGTCAAGGCGGTGGGTTGACAGAGTTACAGATTGTTTGCAGGGAGAGGGTTCTACATTCGCGAACTAACTACTAATCAGCTAATAGGGAATTCAACTTATTCCAACAACACTGGAATTTCACAATATGGCAGAAACTCAAGAATTAAGGAATTCTCATCTGACAAAAACTAAAATCATTCTTATCAATGGAATATTTTCTCATCATATATATATATATATATAATAGAATTCTGACCAAAACATACTTCATTCACTAAATGAAAAATTTCAAACAAATAATCTCCATATAAGATTTAGGGCTTCGATTCACTTTTGTACGAACCTTGCTTGAGAATTTAGTTAGCGAACTGATGAAAATAATATGAATAATTAGCATATATATCATTCAGTGGAATTAGCAAAAATAACGTGAAATTATTCGTATTCAAAAACTCGGGGCTTATATTGATAGGGAAATTATGGGTGGATTTTTTGGGGGACACAAGGGAAGAACAATTTCCTTTGTTGAATACCCACATGCCTGACTAAAATTCTCTCGAGAGAAGAGAAGACTTGAACTGCTACAACGGTGAACAACCCTAAGCTTGCTTGAGGAAGTTGCTGCCCAGGAACTCTTCGATAACTTTCCCGAGAGAATGAACGTGGGAATGAGGGGAGGAACCGTTAAAACCCTAATAAAGTCTATAATTGCGTCAAAACAACGTAGTTTAAAGCAGGAGAGTAGAAAAATACTAAATAGCCCTTAGAGACCATTTTGGGAAAAGCTGCTGATCTTGGGCAAAATGGCATGCCCATGTGATACTTTATAACTTAGTTTCATCTTGTTTATCTACTTATTTATATACATTCTCATGTAATTTTATGTAAATGTGAAGATATATACTAACCAACATGATTAGTTCTTGTTTTTGTAGGTTTAAAATGAATTTGAGGAACTAATCTATGATGGGTGAAGTGGAGAAATGGAATGGGAAGCAAATTACAAAATTCGCGAGGAACCATGCCTTGTGGTGCGCCCGGTGTGGCGTGCCACGTGGTGTGCAGCGCCCGAGTGCCGTGCCACGCCAATGCCAGATGCGAGAAAGAAGGCAGCAAGTAGGCCACACAACGCGCCGGCGCCGTTCACGCCCGGGGAAATGCAGCGGCTTGAGTGGCCGTGTCCACGCGGGCCATCGCGGCACGGGCGGTGATGCCACCTTGAAACCATCGCGGCAGGCTTTGTGAATGTCATATTTAGGTGCTTTCCAGTGTGCTTTCGCGATACCTACGGCCCTTGAGAGGTAAATTAGTGCGTTCACCTCCGTGCCACGGAGCTATTCCATCTTAGGGCATAATTTTGTATATTTCTCATTTACTACAAAATAGGGTCCCTTAGCTCCTAAGAACATTTTGTCACGATTATTTCACGAAAAACTGCCAAGGAGTGAAGGGAGAAGTGGAGAACTCACCTAGGGTTCATCAATTTCATGTTCTCTTACACACCAATTCTTGTAAATATGTTAGTTTATTAATGTTTTCTTGTAATTATACGAACTTGGTGGCTAGAACCCTTCCTCTGAGGTTGAAACCACAAAGGTATGATTGTGACTATGTGAATTTGTTTTGAATTCTTGAGTTATTAATTGATGTTTTGTCCAATGTTCTTAATTATGGTTATTTTTATGATTGATCACCATGAGAACACACATGTTACACCTAGGTATAAGCTTGAGAAAGTAAACCTAGGAAAGAACAAAGAATGTAGGGGAACAAGTTTGTATCTTACGATATAGTGCGGTTAGGATAGAGAATTATACCTAATTTGCCTTACTTGGTTACTAAAAGCGGGATGAGCTAGAAAGCAACTTAGAATTATCACATCACCACTCGTAGGAAAGTTGTGAAGCTAAGTTCGGTTAAATGATTAGAGGTTTGAAAGTACACAACCAAGGGCGTAAACCCCGTAAACCACTTTCCCATAATTGAATTGCCACGAACTAGAATGTCACATCCCGCTCATGATGTAGTTGTGAGGCTAGTTTGTCATGTTTAGAGGCTCGAAAGACCATGAACATGCAATTGTAATTATGTGAGACGACAATTGATAATTCCATACTTAAACCATTATAAAGTAGTATCGCATGATTACTCCAGGCTTTAGCTCTAGTTGCTTCTTGAATTATTTGAGTATTTCGATGACCACTAGACTTAATCAAACTTTATCGAAAAAGTCTCAATCAACACTTGTGAAAGTTGATATCACACTTGAACTTGATAATTAGCAAAATTGGTCCAGTCCACAATGGGTTCGACATCGACTCTTAAAAGAGCCACTGTAATACTTGTAAGACCACGTACACTTGTGTGTGCTCGGGCAGTAGAATCCAACAAGCTTTTGCGCCGGCTAGCTGCTGCCTCTCAACAATTTTTTGGCCCAGCGGGGACTCGGCGAAGTTTAGTGAATTTTTCTATTTTTGTGTGATTTTTAATTTCACTAAGTGTTGAGAAACTTGATCTTAGTCTAACACAGCCATGGTGCATGGGGTTGTCTTGCCGAGTGGCTAGGAATAGAGAGCTTGTGGAACCGTTGCTTGAACTAGAACGTCAAATTCATTTGCAAAGGAGAGTTGCTCTTGAGCAAAAGCTGAAAAGACTTCAAGAAAAGGTATAACAATAACCACCCATAGGACAAGCACAATTATTCAAAGCAATGCTTGATAAACTAGTTCGCGAAGTGGCGATCCCATGGCGACGAATGTAACTCTAGTATCAGTAAATCGGAACCTGGAGGGAACTTTGAATTGAAACAGAACATGGTGCAACTGTTACATTCTAGTGGTCGATTCAGGATGGCACATGAGGACCGCGGCAACACCTACAGAACTTTCTTAAGATTAGTGACACTTTCGTCCCCACCGAAGTGTCCACAGGCCTATGTTAAACACACCTCTTCATTTTCATTTTTGGGAAGGCCAATAGGTGGTTGAAAGCTGAGCCACCAAACTCCATAACTTCATTGAATGATTTGGCTAAAAAGTTCCTCATAAGATTCTTTCCTTCGAGGCAAGGCGCAGGAATTGAGGAAGTGAAATCTTGGGTTTCAGCGGAGGCTGATGAGAACTTATATTTGACTTGGGATAGATTCAAGTCATTACTGAGAAGCTTGTCCCCATCACCAACAATCCAGTAAAGTGCTAGCCCATACCTTTTTAGAATAGACCCACACACAAAAATGTTGCTAGACTTTGCATGAATTGAGCAAGCCTTAGAAGACTTATGATGAAGTGTACACTTTGTTGAATAGAATTGCTCGGGGAGATCAGTGGCACGGCGGGCTCCAAGAGGGGTAGGAAAAAGAAGCGGGGCTAATAGAGTAGATGGTATGAATGCCTTGGCGGCACAACCCAGCATCATTCTGCATCAGTTATGACTGCAGGTTCAATGGCGAGTATGAACCAACGCGAGGTCAGGTTATTGCAGTTCAGCAAGCTCCGAGTTGGTGTGAAATTTGTGGAAATAATGGGCAAAATGCAGAATCTTGTGGAGCCAATTCGGAATCCATCAATTTTGTTGGGAATATGCAGAGGAACACTCGGAATTTTGGAAACAACTACAACAAAATTGGCGGAGCCACTCGAATTTTTCTTGGGTGGAAATCAAAGCAAAGTTATCAGCAACCTCAACAGCTAGCAATATCAACCAAAATGAGCGAATGATGGCCATTTGAGTAGAAACGTGAGGAAACGTTGCATAAAATCATGGAGACCCGGACTCAATTAGCGGAAAATCGGGCGAACATGGCATCGGACTTGAAGAATCAACGAGTTGGCCACCCGCAATCTAGAAACGGATGGGTAAGATGGCAGCTACTCAAAACATGAGACCCGCGGGGAGGACTACCAAGTGACACCGATCCTAACCCAGTCGGAGTCAACGCAATCGGTCGAGGTGCCAAACAATTAGCGTGCGGTGCCAAGAAAAAGAGTGCAACCGGAGTTGGTGGGAATAAGGAACATCCATTGACAAGGAAGGAATGAGTGCTGGGATACAAAATGCACAATCTTCATTGTAGCCAGCACAAAAGACCACCACCACCATTCCCTTAGAGATTCGTAAAGAGCAAGGAAGAATGCTTCAAAATGTTCTTTGAGATTTTCAAATAACTTCACATAGAATTTGCCTTTGCTTGATGTTTGTAAGGAATGCCCAAGTATGCTAAATACTTGAAGGATGTGATGACCAATAAAATCAGATTGGTGGATGTCTAGACGGTAGCATTGATGGAGGGTGCGGTCACGGGGTATTGAGCAAAATTCGAAGAAGCTCAAAGACCCGGGAGTTTTACCCTCCCCATACAAATTGGTAAAGTTGGAGTGCTACGATCCCTATGTGATTTAGGGGCAGCAGTGAATCTAATGCCCCTATCTTTATTTAACACCTTGGGGTTGGGAAAACCGCGACCAACAAGGTTAATCTTTGCAGCTAGCGAATAAGTCGCGAGTGGCACCGGATGAAATCGCAGAGTACCTTCTCATCTAAGTGGGTAAGTTTATTATACCTGCTGATTTTATTATCTTAGATTTTCATGTTTGACCGAGGTACCCTTAATCTTGGGACGCGCCCGTTCTTGGCCACGGAGGAGCGGTAATTGACTTAGAAGCGGGGACCTTTGAAAATGAGGGTCGAGGATGATGAATAACTCTGTTACAGCCCGTAAGTTCTTGACATGTAGATGGTCTATTCCCATGTTGGTTAAGAGTTTTAGAATGCCATACATGCTAGAAAAGGCCAGTGGAAAGATCGGATGAGCGCCAAGACGGCGCGTCTGAGAACAAAAATGCGACTTATAAATCGCATTCCCTGAATCGACTTATAAGTCCCAATTATATAAGCCCTCCACTTCGGTTTAAAGTTACAATTCCATATAATTTCCAATAGAAGCAGTAATCAGGAGAAGAGGAAAACGAAGATCTCCTACTAATATTCGTCAGATTACGGTAAGCAGCGTTCCAAACTCGAATTAACCTAAGATACCGAGGTATTTAGCAGCAAGGAA
The DNA here is from genome assembly GCA_018107945.1 of Datura stramonium. Taxonomy (NCBI): domain Eukaryota; kingdom Viridiplantae; phylum Streptophyta; class Magnoliopsida; order Solanales; family Solanaceae; genus Datura; species Datura stramonium. The sequence goes on from JACEIK010008147.1 coordinate 10,068, forward strand.
CATTCCTACGGATTTAGTTTCGTGGAATTCGGCCGGCAAATCGGCGCGCTGAGCTAAGGTAGTGGAATTGCTCCAAATTGGTAATACATGTACTCCTAGCCTTAAAATGAGTATTTCTCCCTTGGACTTTGAGAAATAGCAAGTTTTCGACCATTTTTAGATAAGCCAAATTGGGCTATATATATATCAAAAAGTGATGTTTTCTTCCAGAATATTAGTGTATTTAGTTTAAATTGAAATATATGTGAATGCGGTTAGGAGAAATAAACACGATCTTTGACAGAAACTAAGCCGTTAGTGGATAATCCAAGCGAAGGTATGTAAGCCAGTTTCTTCGGCAAGTTAGTACTCTAGCCTAGCATAATTCAGTGAACTCCGTAATAGAATTCCCAAAGTCGAATGACCAGATTTTGTGCGAGGTCGATGCGCTTTGTCTTAACGTTGTTATATCATATTAAGTCCGAAATCTAGTAAAGCAGTGCCAACTGGCGAGATATCATTTCAGACTCAGTATAGCCCAGTATGCGTTTAGCAAGCATGTTTTTATAATAATATGACATATATTCAGAATAAAAAGCTATTAAAAATCGTCAAGCAGGGCGAGATAATATCCAGATACGATACGGTCGAGATAGTATCTCGACTCACGGTATAGCCATACAGTCGAGATAATATCTGTTTACAGTATAGCCATACAGTTAGATAAGATCCCAGATTCAGTATAAAGCAGTATGAGAATCGGTATAACACGAGGAAAGAGTTTAGAATAAGAAATCGGAATACGGATAGTATTTTCGGTTTAAACATGCTTGCTATGTCTGTGATTATTGATTGTTGAGACTTGTTTTGTGTTGTGAAGGGCACCTTTGAAGGCGTCCTCGCCGCCCTCAGGTTGGTAACTGTGTCGACACTGAGCGAGGTGGGTATCTCACTCAAGTGGCATGCCATCCACTTGATAGGACGAAGATAGGATGGCTTTCCCATGCTCAGTGTCCGGCATAACATACGATGCAGTTTACCATTATAAAGCTGCACCGAGCAGTTTCAGATACGAGACACGGTTACAGTTACAAATACAGTATAGGAGTCCCTCCGGGCTCGGACACAGTTATTTATATTAGAGATCATGGCAGCGCATTTGAGACCTAGGGGCCGGTAGGGTGCTCGTGGTTAGTAGGCGAGTGGAGTGATTTATTTTTGGATGGTTTTGACACAGGTAGGGGTATATAGATTGTTTGATTTGTTGGCACCTTCCGGCTTAATGGGGGCTGGTATTGGTTCTTGCTTGCTATGTAATATGTATATATATATATATTATATTAGCTAGTAGGCAATGGAACCGCCACGTACGGCGGGTATCGCCACGCCTCATTCCACTGATCTACAGAAAGTCTGATTCAGCTTACGGCGGTTCTTACAGATCCAGATATTTCCAACTATTCAGAGTTTCTAGTTATCTTTGTTTATATTCAGATGTGTTTGGTTGCTTGCATACTCGGTACAGAGGATACTAAGCCCGTTTGAGCATTGCATTACCTTTGCAGTACTCATAGACGAGGAGCCGAGCCCTCCTTGATTCCGACCCGACTCATTGAGTCATCAGCTCCTGTCATCTGGGAGCTAGACAGCTAGAGGTCTAGTTCTTTTCTTTGTTGTACAGTATGGGTAGGTGGGGCCCTATATCGACTATTTTATCGTATTCATAGAGGCTTGCGGATTGTGTATGTATATCTCCACTGTGGTTAGTGGTGCCGGTCGTGTGGGGCCATGCGTTTGTTTAGTGGTTTAGTATTGTTGATTGTGTTGGCCGTGGGGGGCCATATTATGATAATAGTGGTGACCTTGTCGGTCACGTAGATGTACGATATCCATTATGTTGAGTTAGAGGTAACTAGACGGCATGGTGGCCTTGTCGGCCATAGGTTTCCCCATAAGGTAGGATTCTGGTTGGCGGTGATACGGGACGGTGGCTATAGGCCCAGTCGGCCGGAGGCTATATTTACAACCGTTATATAGCCCGTCGATTCCGAGATACGAGATAGAACCAGCCCGGGCACCAAATGTGCTTATGCTCACGGTTGCGGTCGGGTCCTAATAGGGCACCGGGTGCCGGTCAAAACCCCCGAGGCGGGCGTGACAAACTCTTCCGAGTATACCAAGATATTAACCCACCCACACACTACAGAAACCTTTTTAAGGTTAGTGTGTTGTCCGAGGATAAGTGTGCGGTGGTTGATTCCACAGGTCCACGGCCAAAGGTAATGATAAGCGTTCAGCCCGAGTCTGATAAAGGGCTTTAGTTTGATAAGAAGTTGGAGGAAGAGAGGACCCAGAGTGAAGGCTGTTTCCTCTAAAAATCAAAGAAAAGAAGATGGTTCTCGGGAACCTGGGTATGAGATATCATGAAAGGATAGTTCACGTCGTGCACGCGACGTAAAATAAGCTGGCCCTTGGGAGGCAACCCAAGGGTACCACAGGTACAATTTATGATTTTGTTTTGTGATATTGGTTATTTTCAACTTGTGTTGTTTTTGGTGGGAAAGTTAAGCACGGATGGAGGGGCGTCACGAGTACCCCTGGAGGGAGGAAGCTAACAAGCATGAAAGATGAAAAGTGTGAGGTGAATACCCACTTGTGTAAAAATGAAGAAAAACATGCTGTTAGCTAGGCATGAGGCTCAAGAGGTACTTTTCACCCTTTTGAATTTTAATTAGATGCTTTGGGGACATAGCATGATTCAAGTGTGGGGTGAGGAAATTTCAAAAATTTTGTGCTTGATGATTTTGGTGAATGTAGTGCTTGACACATATTGAAATTTTGAAGCTGAACATGTTTCATCACCCGTTGATTTTCTTTTCGGTTCTTTTCCGGCCAGGGTGTCTTTGAACCAGAAGAACAAAAATTTTCTTTGTCTATATAATGTTTTAGTCATAGTTAGAGACTATTTCGATGATGGATTCATGACGGCCGTCTTGAGGAAAAAGTAGTCAATAGGTTTTGGTTTTTTGAAGACCGTAGTTAATTGATGGCTTGATTTTTTATTATGTGCTATACATGATTGTAAGATACAAGTGTGGTTAGTGTTGAAGCATGTAAGAAGTGTATAACTTTGTTGTGACACTTAGGCTCTTGAGATTTGACTCGATGTGATTGAAACTTAATTCACAATTCTTGTGATTAGCTGAGTAAGAATATGCTGAATGTCTTGAATTGAGCATGTGTTGTGAGTGTAAGTTTTTTCGATTACGTGCTATTGTGGAATGTCTAGAACTTGCACGGTGTGTATAATAAAATGAAATATGAAGGATGTGGTTGTAGGAGATGATTTAGGCATTTTTCCGAATGACCCTAATTTTTTATCCCTCACTTTACCTACCTTGAATGTTGAATCCTAGTGAGACCCATTGAGCCTTAAGCCTATTCTTTGATAGCTACAACATAAGCTTAATCCTTTCTTTCAATTAGCCTTGAATTTGATCCGCTCCTAAGCGCTAAAGTGAAAAATAAATCAAAAGAGTGAAGGAGTGAGAATCATGAAAAGAAGGAAAAGTAGCAGTTGTAAAAGTTGAGAAAGGTCAAGGGTGCACTTGTTTGAAAATGCACGGTATTGGTAGGGAGTAAAGAAATAAATGAATGAAAAAGTTGCGTAAATTACTCTTTACTAATAAGCTAAATGTTCTTAAAGAAATGGGAACAAGACGAAAAAAATTCAAGATTGAAAAGAATGATGGTGAAGTAAGAGAAGATGTCCATAATGAAGGTTGAAGTTATTAAAAGTGCTTGGGGAAGATAGCCACTAATGCAGCGAGAATAGTACCTACCCGTCCCTTAGCTTACATTACAACCCATTAAGTCCTACTTGATCTTACGTTCATACATCTTTAAATTAGTGGAGTACAACACTAAGGGCAAGCTTATGGGTCACTACATGATGCATGAATTCCTTGAGAAGCGAGCGTAATTCTATTCATATACCCATACATGTTGTGATTTGAAAATTTGGAGTAAAATGGGTAACTCTCTTGTTGTGAGGGCACTTGTTTAATGAAAGATAACATTCATGTTGGATTTCTTGATCGGTTGATTCGCATGAGTTTCCTAAAGATTGAGGTTGATTCCTTGAGGTTTAGGAAGTCTTAACGTAGTTATATATCATTCAATGATTAAATCGTGCATGCTCTATTTTTAACTTGCTATCTCAAACAATCATTATAGTCGTAGCTTGAATTGTCTTGCTAAATTAGTTATGTCTGAGTCCTCATTTACATGAGATGTAAAAGGGTTGTTCGAGGACGAATTAAGGGCTTTAAGTGTGGGGTAAGTTGATCTTGGGCAAAATGGCATGCCCAAGTGATGCTATAACTTAGTTTCATCTTGTTTATCCAATAATTTTTGTACATTCTCATGTAATTTTATGTAAATGTGAAGATATATACTAACCAACATGATTAGTTCTTGTTTTTGTAGGTTTAAAAATGAATTTGAGGAACTAATCTATGATGGAATGAAGTGGAGAAATGGAATGGGAAAGCAAATTACAAAAGTCTGGCAAGGAACCATGCCTTAGCAGAAATTGCCGCGCGAGCGTGCCACACTGTGCGTGCGCCACCCCAGCGCCGTGCCACGCCAATGCAAGGCGCGAGAGGAAGGCAGCAAGCGGGCAGGCATCCTGCGCGCCGGCGTCGTGCCACGCCCGGGAAATACGGCGACGGTGGTCGTTTCACGTGGGCCATGCGCTGCACTGACAGCGTGCCACGCCCGACCATCGCGGCAAGCTTCACTCCAGATATAGAATTTTAGGTGCTTTCCAGTGTGCTTTTTCGCGATACCTCCGTATCACGGAGGTAGAATTAAGCGCGTTCACCTCCGTGCCACAGGCTATTCCATGTCGGGCATAATTTTGTACGTTTCTCATTTACTATAAAATAGTCCATAGCTCCTAAAAACATTTTGTCATGATTTATTTCTGAAATAAACTGCCAAGGAGTGAAGGGGAGATGGGAGAACTCACCTAGGGTTCATCAATTTCATCTTCTCTTCTACGAATTCTTGTAAGTATGTTACTTTAATTATGTTTCTTGTAATTATCTCGAGCGAGTGGCTAGAACCCTTCCTCTAGGGTTGAAGCCACAAGGTATGATTGTGACTATGTGAATTTGTTTGGTTTTAAGTTACTAATTATTGTTTTGTATTACGTTCTTAATTATGGTTTTTTTAATGATTGATCACCATGGAAACACACACGTTACACCTAGGTATAAGCTTGAAAGTAAACCTAGGCAAGAACAAACAATTAGGGAGCAAGTTTGTATCTTACAATATAATTCGAGGATTAGGATAATAAATTATAATAATTTCGCCTTGCTTGGTTACTAAAACGGGATGAGCTAGACACCAACTTAGAATTATCCCATCACCACTCGTAGTAGTTGTTAAGCTAAGTTCGGTTAAATGATTAAGAATGCAGAAAGTCCTAATCAAGAGCATAAACCCCATAAACCACATCCACATAATTGAAGTGCCCACGAACTAGAAATGTCACATCCCCGCTCAACGATGTAGTTGTGAGGCTAGTTTGTCGTGTTTAGAGGCTCAAAAGACCATGAACATGCAATTGGTGAATTATTAAGCATTAATTGATAATTCCATACTTAAGCCATTACAAAACGTAGTATCGCATGATTATCCGGCTTTAGCTCTAGTTTCTCCTTGAATTATTTCAGAGTATTTCGATTACCACCCCTAGACTTAATTAAACTTTATCGAAAAAGTCTCAATCAACACTTGTGAAAGTTAATATCACACTTGAGCGATGGTTAGCTGAATTGGTCTAGTCCTGTGGAGTTCGACATCTTGCTCTTAAAAAGGGCCTTGTAGCCTGGTAAGACCACGTACACTTGTGTGTGCTCGGGCAGTCGTCAACAAGTTTTTGGCGCGGCTATTGCATGATCTCAACAACTACCAGTGACTAAACGGGTTGTGGTGGTGACCCGACTCATGGTCACTCCCGTCGGGTACACTGCCCAGGTTCCTCAGTAGAGTCACCATGAGGGAACTAACAGTTTGTGGTCTTACGACCCGGCTCGTGGTCACCGGTCAGTGGACCATCTTGTCTCACTTCGAAGATTCAATACTAGGCTTAGTAACTTGAGTCACCTAATGAGTCGTTTCCATTGGCGACTCGTGAGTGACACTCGTTAGGTACACTGCTTCTCATTTTACAATATTTTTCTCCTTCTCTCGATTGACTAATGAGTCGTTTGTCTTGTGTCTGTGTTATTGTGTGTCTCATAACAACCCGTTAGGTGAGTCGTCTGTGTATTTACTGCGGCTTTTAGATTTTCTGATTTAAGTTTGGGATTTAGATTTTGGATTTTCGGGGCATTACAATATCTCCCCCTTGTAAGCATTTGTCCTCAAATGTTAGAAAACACACAGGAAAATAGAGAATAATAATCAAAATCTCAGAAATCTTTGCTCGATTAACTCTAAAAGCGTTAGACATTCTCGTTTCAAAAATACATATGAGAACTGAATTTACTTTTCATACATGCATCCAAAGTCGTGAAGAAGATTATACAAATGAATTGAATTCAACAACTAGATCAGGAACTAAGGCCAAACTAACATTTTAAGCTACAACAAAGTCGATAGAGAACAAGTGCGGGTATTTGGCCATCATATCTACTTCGGCCTCCCACGTAGCTCCCTCAACTTGCTGATTTCCATAAGACCTTAGCGAAGCTATTTCCTTATTCCTCGGCTTATGAACCTGACGGTTAAGGATATGGACTGAGTACCTCCCCATATGAAAGACTATCCCTTTATTCCCATGTTTGTCCAATGGCACATTGAGGTTGGATCTCGTGCACTTCGTCAAAAGTGACACATGGAAAAGCTGGGTGTACAAGCTTGCCCCCAGTTACGAAGGTAATTCTAGCTCTTAGGCCACATTGCCGATATTCCTCAAGTCTATAAGGTCCACATACCTCGGACTAAACACCCTTCTTTCCAAACCTCATCAACCCTTTCATGGGAAAAATTTTTCAGGTATACCTAGTCATCAGCGCAAACTCCAACTCTCTCTTCTCACTTTTTATCGGCATAAGATTTCGCGGCTCACATTTTCAGCCTTTCTCGGATGAGCTGAACTTTCTGAATTGCCTCGTGAACTGAGTCTGGCCATATCAAAGTAGCTTCAGCAACCTCAAATCACCCTACAGGAGATATGCATCTTCTCCCATATAATGCTTCAAATGGGGCCATCTAAATGCTAGAGTGGTAGCATTGTTGTATGTACGCAAACTCAATGAGAGGCAAATGGTGATCCCAATTACACTTAAAATCGATTGCACATGCCCTTAGCATATCTTCTAGGTCTAGATAATTCCGCTCAACGCTTGCCCATCGGTGCGGGTGAAAGGCGTGGCGAGCTTAACACAGTACCTAGTCCTTTTGGAAGGACTTCTAAATTGTGAGGTGAGCGCATTCCCACAATGCGAAATGCTAGCCAAAGGCATCCATGGAGGTTTGACTAACTCTCGGATGTAAAGTTTGGCATAGTCCTCAGCTGAGTCTGTGGTTTTAACTAGAGGAAGTGTGATGACTTAGTCATTCAATCTACAACCACCCAGGATTGAGTCATGCGCTAGCGAGTGCGAGAGGTAGGCTCATGTGTGAAATCCATATTTACTTCCTCCCCACTTCCATGTGGGTGTACTGATATCTTGAGTCATTCCTCCTGGTCTTTGATGCTCCACCTTGACTTGCCGGTAGTTTGGGCACTTGGCTACGAATTGAGCAATATCTCTCTTCATGCCATTCCACCGGTAAATATCCCTTGGTCGCGGTACATTTAGTAGCACCGGGGTGAATGGAGTATCTCAAGATGTTCCTCGACTAGTATCTGCTGTCTCAACTCATCAACATCTGGTACACACAATCTTCGCTAGTAACGGAGCACACCATCTCCCCCCTTCGGAGAAAGCCTCAACCTCTTTTCGAGAAGCTTCTTCTTTAAGTTTAAGTAGAGCTGGATCTTCATCTGTCTGGAACAGCTTCAACTTCACCAAAGATGAAGTCCGACCCACTTTGCATTACCACACCACGCTCGGCTGAATCCACCAAGCTGCACCCCTAAGCTGGGCTAGTACGCCAGACATCCCTCGCTAACTCCTTTACCTTTTTCAATGAGCCACACTCCCCATAGACCGTCTTCTTAGGGTGAAACACGTTGGCTTTGCTAGAGAGTGATACAAACACACTCATGTCATAGTCTTTTAGCAACTCCAACCACCTTCTCGGCACGGAGTTAAAGTCCTTCTGACTCCAGCACGTATTGAAGACTCTTATGATTTGTGAATACATCAACGTGAGCTCCATATAAGTAATGCCTCCATATTTTTAGCGCAAACACCACCTTTGCCAACTCCAAGTCATGAGTTGGATAGTTATTCTCATGAACCTTGAACTTTAAGAGGCGTAGGCTATCACTTTTCCCTGCTGCATCAGAACGCATTCGAGTTCAACTCTGGAAGCATCACAATAAACAACCAATCCATCTGTTCCCTCTGGTAGGGTCAAAATTGGAGCGGTTGTGAGTCGACCTTTAACTCCTCGAAACTCCTCTCACACTCATCCGTCCACTGAAATTTCACCTTCTTCTGAGTCAACTTAGTCAGAGGAGATGCTATAGAAGGCCTTCCACAAATCGTCGGTAATACCAAGCTAGGCCCGAAACTCGATTTCGGTAGGAGAGGTAGGTGGAATAATCCTTCATTGCTACTATCTTGTGAGGGTCTACTTGTATTCCTTCACCTGATACCACATGACCTAAGAAAGTCACGAACTTTAACCAGAATTTGCACTTGCTGAACTTGGCGAATAACTGGCGGTCCCTGAGTGTCTGTAATGCTAATCTTAGGTATTTGGCATGCTCTTCCTCATTTAAGTATACTAGAATGTCTTGAATGGCTAATGACGAACATGTCCAGATACTTCTTGAAGACTCTGTTCATTAAATCCATGAAGGCTGCTGGGGTGTTCGTTAATCCAAGGACATACCACAAACTCGTAGTAACCATACCGAGTTCTGAATGTTGTTTTGGTATGTCGCACTCTAGAACCCTTAAGTGATGGTACCCTTTGACCTGAGATTGATCTTGGAGAAACAATTTAAACCCTGAAGTTTGGGTCAAATAGATCCGATAATTATGGGTAGGGGATAGTTGTTCTTGACTATGATTTTGTTCAGCAATGGTAATCTATGCACATTACGAGGTACCGTCTTTCTTGCGCCCTTGAGGCCAGCATTGGAGCGCCCCGGGGAGAGATGTTGGGTATGATAAAACCCTTGTCAAGAAGATATTTTAACTGCTTCTTCAACTCCTTAAGCTCAGCTGGATCCAGTCTGTAAGGAGAGATAGAGATAGAGCATGAGCTACTGGGAGAAGATCTATTAAGTCTATTTACATTAGGGGGAACTCAGGGGGAAGATCTCGAGAAAACACGTGCGGGAACTGTTGACCCACGGGGACTGACCGGATGGTTGGGGTCTCAAAGTTGGGATCCTTTACCCAGAGATATTTAATTGTCACGCCCCACCTTGGGGGTATAGGCCCGGCACCTGGTGCCTTATTAGGACCTAAACTGCTAGACTTCGTGCCTGGCACATCGGTGCTGGTTGGCTCTAACTCAGATTCATGGAATCCAACGGGCTATATAACGATTGTAAATACAGCCTCCAACCGGGCGGGCCTATAGCCACCTGTGCTTTGTAACATCGGATAACCAGAATCATTCTCTCTATAGGGAAGCCTATGCGGGCGACAAGGCCACCATGCTGTCCTAATTACTCTAACTCAATATAATGAATGCGGAACATCTACGTGACCGGCAAGGTCACCACTACTATACGAATATGGCCCCACCTTTGCCAACACAATCAACAACGCTGCTTGACTAAACAAGCGGCTGTTACACGGCCGGCTGTGCTTGAGGAGATATATACACAATCTACAAGCCTCTACAAGAATGCGATAAGATGGTCGAGACAGGGCCCGACCTACCGTACTATACAACAAGAAAATGAACTACACCTAGGAATATCCAAGCTCAGGATGACGGGAGGCGATGACTCTATGGTGTAGTGGAATCACAGAGGATGGCTCCTTGTCTATGAGTACCTGCGGGCAAGTAATGCGGCTTTTTGAATGGGCGTTAGTACCCTTGGTATCGAGTGGCTGCAAAGCAAACTAATCATAGCGAATATAACTGACATAACTAGAAACTAGAGGAGCGATGGAAATATACAGTATTTATGCGGTAGTAGAATGCAAGAAACGAACTTACTGTACTGAGAATAAGGCAGGGCATACACATCGACGTGAACGTCTAGTGTCTATTAGTTAATAAATAACATATAATACATATATATAACAAGCAAGGACCAATACCATCCCCGATAAGGCCAGGAAGGTGCCAACCAACAAACAATCTAATACCCCTACCCGGGTCAAAACCATCCAAAAATAAATCACGCTCTATCATCTACTAACTGAGCACCTCTACCCCGGCTCCTGGTCTCAGCTCGGGCTATGGCCTGCGATATTAATAGCGTATGCAGGCCCGGAGGGGACTCCTATCTTTGATGTATGCTTCCATCTAGCGTATGCGTATCACATGTCTTGTCCCTTGGGCGCAAGCGCACAACAGGGTAAACTGTACTGCTATGCTGATCAGTCTAATATGGGGAAAGCTCCATCCCATCTTCATCCTACTGCGGGTGGCATGCCACTCCTTGGAGTGACGTATCCCCACCCTCACGGTGGGTCGACACAATTACCAACCTAGGGAGGCGGCGAGGACAGCAAGGGTGCCCTCATAACACAAACAAGTCTCCAACAATCAATAATCACATATAGCAAGCATGCTTGGGCGAAATACTATACGTATTCGATTTCTCATTACGAACTTTTACGTATTATGCGATTCTCATGCGAATTATACTATATTTGGGGATATTATATGACTGTCTGGCTATAATATACGAGATGTTATCTGACTGTCTGACTATCTTGTATGCGGGATATTATCGAAGTCGTGTTACTTTACTAACTTTTTATTCTAAACATATAACATAATATTGTATAAACATGCTTGCTAAATTCGAAAATACGCTTGCCCAACTCATACGGGATAATTCTTACAGCTTCTGAATTCTTTCTTCTATATAACACGCTATCTTTGTACTGGATTACTAACACTTACTAAGAATTAGCTTTACATACCTTCGCTCCGGATTTTCCTACTAACGGGCGAAGCTCGATTGATACTTCAGCTATTTCTCCCAATTTGCATTCATATATATATATCAATTAGAACTAAATACACTAATATTCTGGAAGAAAACATCACTTTCGATATATATATAGCCCAAATTTTGGCTTATCAAAGCGATTGAAAACTAATACTGAAGAAAGTAGAAGGAGAAATACTCACTTTAGGAGCTAGGAGTATATTGACACTAATTTGGAGCAATTCTACTTACCTTGGCTCGGCAGCACGATGATTCGCCGGGCGTATTTCACGAAACTAAACCCGAGGAATGCTCCTTGCTTCTAAATACCTCGGTATCTAAGATCATTGAGTTTGGACGTTTGATGGCGTAATCGAAAGGACATTCCTCAAATCACTTCGCCCTCTTTGTTTTGTTTGGTGACTTGAAATTATATGAAATTTAACACTAAAACCGAAGTTGGGGGCATATATATAATTAGGACCTATAAGTCGCATTCTGGAATGCGATTTAAAGAGTCGCATTTTCCTTTATGACCTTCGACTTGGCGCTTGTCCGATCTTTTCCGGGCCTTTTTCTAGCATGTATGGCATTCTAAAACTCTTAACCAACATGCGAATAGGCCATCTACATGTCAAGAATTTTGAGGGTTTAACATTCTCCCCCCTTAAGAACATTCGTCCTCGAATGTAAACTTCTATCTATAGGAATTCCCAACCTACTCAACTTATTTTTAGAAATTTTCTGAGTTTCCACATATTATGGACTATCCCAAAAAAACTTGAAATGCAGAAAAGTCCAATACAGATATTCCACACAATACAATAGCATACATCACGTAAAAAGACTAAAATCGACTATCTCATTTATACATGTAATATAAAAGCGTTTCATATGATAACAATACTAAAATACCTCTTGGTTGACTAGGCTTGAAATAAGTGAGGATATTTGGTTTCATATCTTCCTCTGCCTCCCAAGTCATCTCCTCTCGGTTCTGTTACGCCCGGTACCTTGTGGAGACGCAATATCTTTGGTTCTCAATCTACGAATCTGTTTGTCTAAATAGCTACCTGAACCTCTTCACCGGCCCAGCTCTTCCATTAACACGGACATCTGGTGGGGCGCTTTCTGGATGGGTCTCGATGCCACTTCCTTAGCATAGATACATGAAAAACTGGATGAACGGATTCTAATTACAGGCAAGTTCAACTCATATGCCACTTGGCCCTGTGCCCAGAGCTATCGGCCAGGCCCAGGCCTCGGACTGAGTTTACCTCTCTTACCGAATCTACATCACCCCTTTCATTGGATGCTCGAAATACCCATTCGTTCACACCAAATTCAGTCTGCGCCGCACATCGGCATATGATTTGCGAGGCTGTGCGGTCGGTAGGTGTTCTACGATACTTTACCTTCTCCTCGGCTGTTGAATGATGTCGGCCCAATCGGCCAGCTGACTCTCCCACTTCAAACCAGCCAACTTTAGGCGATCTGCATTTTCGCCCATACAATGCCTCAAATATCTGGATAGGCGAGTGATAGCTATTATTAAAAGCAAACTCAATTGGTAAGCGGATGTTCGTCCCAGCTACCTCCATAATTTAGAACACACGTAGTAGAATATCCTCGAGCATCTGAATAGTGCGTTCAGCCTGTCCATCTGTCTAAGGGTGGAATCTTGTGCTCAAGTGTCTAGTTCCCGGACACTCTCTGAAATGACTGCCAAAATCTAGGCGCTGAGGTGTGCTCCCTCGCAGAGATAATAGATCTTTGGAACACCATGTAATCTAACTATTTCTCTGATATACAATTCAGCGTAATCTTTAGCAGAAAGTAACTTTCACTGGAAGGAAATTGGGCGATTTCGTCGGTCTGTCCCAGCTATTACCCAAATGGAATCATGTCTATGCGATGCAGGTAATCCTGCTACAAAGTCCATTTTATTGCTTCCTATTTCGAGGCACAACTATGTCCTGAATCAATCCTCCTGGTTTCTGGTGTTCGCTTTTACTTGTTGGCGGTTAGAATACTTAGGCTACAAATTCGGCTATTTCCTTTTCATACACGGCCACCGGTAGATCTCCCTTGACATCGTGGTACATTTTCGTCCTTTCGAGGTGGAGAATAGCGGGTAATGTACCTCACTCATAATCTGCTGGTGGAGCCACGAAATGTCGGAACACGGGCGCCCTTACATGCTTGACACTTCATCCTCGTTATACGAAATCTGGCGCTTTTCCTTGTTGAATTCTATCCTTAAGCTGAACGAGTGAGATCTTCATAATACCGTTCTTTTACCTCCACAACTAATGGCGACCTTTGCGGTGTTACGAATTACCGCTCTTATGTCCTCTGTTTTACGTACACAAGCGACTATTGCGACTAATTGGTGTATTTCTCACGGCTAATTCCCATTCGTTACGTACAATTACGCCAAACTCCCCATAGATTTATGGCTGTGGCGTTTGTTACTACATTGGCTCTTCTTGATTGATACGGAATATTCACATTTAGAGAGCATGACATATAATTGACGGTCATACACTGGCTTATTATGTCGGAGAAATCGCGGAAGTCATCTACCGGTATAGCTAGAGCTTATACGGCGCTCTGGCGCATGCTAAGGCTACTTGTTCTTTGGGATAACTTGAGCAGTATCTGCACACCATGTGATCATATCTGATCGGAAGGATCTGATAATGATCATGATCTCTAATAATCTGGTGAATAACCTTGCATAACTGAATTCTTTGAGTTGAATGGACCCGAATCTTTGCTTGATCTAACGATACTCTAAATGTCCTACTCGGACATACGCAACTCTTGCATAGCTATGGAGATGTGGACAACTAAACGTTTTGTTCTCCCTAATTGAACAATTGTAGTGTTGTGCCCAGTCATTTACTCTCGGGCGATCCGTTCCACGGATCTTCATAGAGGAACCTACCGATCTCTGTCTTAGCAAACCTTTGTGCTAGCGAGTACTACCAATTTCTTACGCCTTGTTCGTATCCACTTGGATTTATCTTTGCTATTAGGAAATTCCTAGATCTTATGAGCCATTACGCAAGGCTTGGCCTTGCTAAGGCTCATGTCTGAATATCTTACGAGAATCGCTAAAGTATTGTCCGTCAACGACTACGGTAACTGGACCCTTTCTTGGGGTTCCCACGGGTTTTGTCGGCCCAGGACTGACTGGGCGACTTGCGGGGGTGTTCCACATAATAAGCTAGGTTGACTAAGGCCGACTCTCACCTACAAGAGAATTTGGTGAAACGATGTACGACCACTTAACATATTGGAAAAAATTGGTATTAACCTGCGAAGTATGCCTATTCGGTCTCTAATTACGGTTCTAGCACATGCTATAATGTTCTTGATCTTTAGGGATGCTTTTCTTGTCTGAAGCGTCGGTGGTCGTTAGACCGTCTAACCCTTATGATCATCTAACCACCTGATTCAGGCTACTAACTCTTGTAAGCTTAAACCTAGATCTGGCAACAACTATATATAAGTCGTTAACTCAAATAAAATGAGAACCGAAAGAGTTTCTACTTCAAGCACAACCGTGAATCACACTTAGCACGCCCCCTTTTGGTGAGGGAGTCCTGCGGTACGATCTGTATATATTTTCTAGCAGCTAACCAGAATCTGTGTGACTGTAACCCCTATGGACAGCTACTCACAACATATGCGATATACGTATATATATATATCAGCAACTACGTACAATACATCTTTGAATTTTTGTAGTAATAAGTAATCGACATACTTTCTTTTGAATTTCTATTGCACATGATATACTGCTTCTACATTCTAATGATATCTCCTGTCTCCTCGTATCATTTTCATTGTCTTAGCTTATTACGAGCAACAAACATATGCACTTTAGGTATAATCTGCTATTTAGAATTTCGTCACTCTTACAACGTAGGGTCAACATCCGCACCTTGTGGCTGCCAGCACTACATTGGGAGCCCGTGACTGTCTGTTGAACCTTGCCTCTAGGCCACACACTAGACTAAAGTCTCGGGTCAGCACCCTCTTACACACACACCTTCTCTGTAGGCGGACGTACCGCAACATTCTAAACTACAATCTTCTTTTGTCTCTTAGCTAAATAGGTCTTAAGGCTTAGTCCTTAATACACTATATTCTCTCCAAATAAGGTGATTCTAATTTTTTTCCTCAAAATATGGTATTCCTGCTTCTTATATCTTGCTTAGGTTGAGCTCAAGGGTTCAACGTACGCCTTACATTGTTAATGAGTTACTTGTCAAGTCCGCTTGCTACCTCCACGGCTTACGTCAGACCCATCCGATTCACATGACCTCCCCTACCTTTCGGTATCACGGACCAGAAATCATAACTATTATCTTGCGGACATACCCTGCCGTTGTTAGCATGCTATGGCGGATTCAGCCCTTTTCGGCAGACTTGGCTCTTGCGAAAAGTCCATCATTGACGGATCTCTACACCCACTTCGAGTAAGCTAGTAGTCTTACTTGGGAGGTCCCTGATACCTCCTCCTGCTGCTGTAATTACCTTGTAACTGGCTGGTGCCCTCTCCTGTTGCTATATCTGATCTTCTTCCTGGGATAGGATATCGCTGGTCTGACTTGTATCTGTATTCAAAGAATATGGTAAGTTTTAAGAACTTCGACCCTATCTTGTCTTGTTTCTATAACGGCATTGAATATGAAGAAAGAGTAACCATCCTATTATGCCTTGCAGCCTCCTGCCTATAGTATGTGGTGCACAACACATCCATAGACAAGACTACACTTAGCACGGCTTGCGGACTCACAGGACACGACTGCTCGATATCAAGTTTGTCACGCCCGGCCTTGGGGGTATGGCGGCACACAGTGCCCTATTAGGACTGGACTGCTAGACTTGTATGCCTAAGCACATCTGGTGCCTGGCTGGCTCTAACTCAAATTCATGGAATCAACGGGCTATATAGCAGTACATGTAAATATAGCCTCCAGCCCCAGGCCTATAGCCTGTGCTACGTAACATCGGCTAACCGGAGAATCATTCTCATAGGGAAGCCTATACGGACCGACAAGGCCACCATGTTGTCTAGTTATCTCTAACTCAATGTATAATGAATCACCGAACATCTACGTGACCGGCAAGGTCACCACTACTATCGAATACGGCCCCACGACCAACACAATCAACAACACTAAACGGCTAAACAAACACACGGCCCCACACGACCGGCACAACTAACCACAGAGAGATATATACACAATCTGCAAGCCTCTAAGAATACGCGATAAGATGGTCAAGGCAAGGGCCCCGACCTACCCGTACTATACAACAAAAGAAAATGAACTACACCTCTGAATATCAAACTCTGGATGACGGGGTGATGAATCTATGGTGTTTGGAGTCTGAGGATCGCTCCTCATCTAGCAAATTACTGCAGGGCAATCAATCACGGCGCCCCAAGCGGGCGTCAGTACTGGTACCGAGTATACCAAGCAAACTAATCATAACTGAATATAAACAACATAACTAGGAAACTCTGGTGGAAATATATGGCCGTCTGAGAGTAGTAGAATGCGAAACGAGGCTTTTACATGCGAGAATAAGCGAGGAGCATACACAGCTCGGCGCGGCGATATGTCTACTAGCTAATAAATAACATATATATACATATATATAACAACAGGACCAATACCAGCCCCCATAAGCCGGAAGACGCCAGCCAACAAACAATCTATATACCTACCGGGTCAAACATCAAAAATAAATCACTCCACCTCGTCTGCACTAACTCAGGCACCTCTACCGGCCCCACAGGTCTCCAGCTCGGGCTATGGCCTCTATATAAATAACTGTGTCTGAGCCGGAGGGGACTCTGTGCTATGGCTATGGCTATGGCGTAATACGTATCGCAACTGTCATGGGCGCAAGCGCTGTCGGATAAACGCACATATGCGTCAGCCTAATATGGGGACTGCTCCATCCTATCTTCGTCGTACTGCGGATGGCATGCCACTCCTTGGAGTGACGTATCCCCACCCTCACGGTGGGTCAACACAGTTACCAACCCAGGGCGGCGAGGACGCTCAAGGGTGCCCTCGCCAACCTGAAACAAGTCTCAACAATCAATAATCACATATAGCAAACATGCTTGAAGCTGAAAATACTATTTGTATTCTAATTTTCTCATTACGAACTCTTTTACGTGTTATCTTGATTCTCATACTGAATTATCACGTATGAGATATTATCATTGCATCACGGCTATCTTTTGTATACGAGATATTATCTAAGCGTGACTATACTATATAAGGATATTATCGTATCTGATATTACTTTACTAACTTTATTCTAAACATATATATAATATTATAAACATGCTTGCTAAATTCAAAAACACGCTTGCTAAACTCATATGGGACTCAATTCTTGACTTATGAATTCTTTCTTCTATATAACACGCTATCTCTTGTCTTGGATTACTAACTGCTTAGAAGGAATTGGCTTTACATACCTTAAACTTTAGTTACTTTCCGACTAGCAAGGCGAAGCTCGGTCAGTACTTCAGCTATTTCTCCCAACTGCATTCATATATATCAATAAAGACTAAATACACTAATATTGGAAGAAAACATACTTCGATATATATAGCCCAAACTTTGGCTTATCGAGAAACGGTCAAAAAACTCGCTATTTCTCGAAAGTCGAGAAGGGAGAAATACTCAACTTTAGGGCTAGGAGTATATTGACACTAATTTGGAGCAATTACTTACCCTTGGCTCAGCAGCACGATGATTCGCCGGCCGAATTTCACGAAACTAAACCCGAGGAATGCTCCTTGCTTCTTAAATACCTCGGTATCTAAGATTAATTTGAGTTTGGACCGCGTTTGACGGCGTAATCGGGAAAATTTATCAATCACTTCGCCCTCTCTGTTTTCTGTTTGTTCACTGGAAATTATAAGAAACTTTAATGAAAAAAAATAGCAGAAGTTGGGGCATATATATAATTGGGACCTATAAGTCGCATTGCTTGTATGCGATTTATAAGTCGCATTCTTGGAATGCGATATAAGTCGCATTCTTGGAATGCGATTTATAGATCGCATTTTGCCTTGCGACACCAAAAACTTGGAGCTTGTCTGATCTTTCTGGGCCTTTTCTGTGCATGTGTGGCATTCCTAGGCTCTTAACCAACATGCGAATATACCATCTACATATCAAGAATTTACGGGGTGTAACAATAAATCCCTTGGAGATGAGTTTCTAGGCCTTAAGGTAGGAAATAAACCTACCCTTGGCGAACTTCTGCCGAATCCATTCTACTTGAGTTGCTCATTGGGAGGCAGGAAACTTGACAAACTCCTAGTTACACCAATCGATTGAGAGCTGTAGGGCGTGTAACCAGTCCATGCCGAGAATAAGGCCAAAGTAGACCATGTCTAACTCTACCAAAAGATTGGTTTGAATAACTGTTCAGAGGTAGAGATGGCCAGTTTCTATACACCAGTGGCTCCTAAGCGAGCTTGCCAGCTGAGGTCAAGAGGCTGAGAATATTACGAGGACTTAAGTTAATGTTATTGGACTCTATGTGAGTCACGAGAGATGAAAAGAGTGTCTCCTGGGGTCTAGGAGAACATACATGTGGGTGAAAGAGACGTAACATACCCGTAACTACGTCAAGTGAGCTTTCTAATCTGACGGGAAGACGAGCATAGAAACGATTTAAGCATGACGTATCTATACTTGAGGTGTTGGCTGTTGTAGAAATTTGGTCAGCCCTGCTGGAGCTGATGATGTGGTAGATTGCCCAGTCTCCCTCGCCTCAGGCAGACCTCCTAAAGTGGTATCCAGTTGTCACTTCAAAATAGCCCTCTCTCATCCTTCCCAGGCACTCTCCAGGGTGTTCTACACTTGGGCAAAAATTTGGATACCTTTTTCCCACGTCGTGATGCGAGACTAGAGTGGATGACCACCTTTCAGTCTTGGCGGGATCGAAGGTTGGAACGCCCAGTGAAACCAATCTTTGAGGCTCTCTCTGCGATGTTGCCCTGCTAGCTGCCTTACGTGGCGGCTACCATCGCTAGACCTCGATGGCCGAAATCTTACTGGCCTGTGCTTGCCCATTTGTTCTTACGCTCCATATCCTTCATCTTTTCAACCTCAATATTTTAGGCACAAACAATCAGTACAGAGGTCCGTATCATGTCAGTGTGCCGTCTGCACTCGAGGACCAAATTCGATACCCCGTTCATGAATTTCAACATACCGTGCCCTCAGTTTGCTTCACATCTCTGGGAACGTACTTAGACAGCCTAGTAAACTCCAGAGCATACTCCTCCCTGGTCACATTTTAATTTCTTTGTCTCAAATTCATAAACTCCATATGCTTTGTCCTCCCTCGGCTCACAGGGAAAAAATCTAATCCAAAAATACGTGTGGAGATTCTTCCCACACTCCACTGGTCCTTCTCCACTGGCTGCCCCTCTTTCCACTGGTCATGCCAGACCTGAGCTACCCCTTTTAACTGGTAGGTAGCCAGGTCGGCACTTGAGAAGAGCTAACACCCATAATGCGGGTGAAGTCTTCTAACCTCGTCCACGAACTCCTGGGATCCTCCCTACTTTGGATCCCTAAAAAGATGGAAGGTTCATACGGGTGAAGTTCCGCACCCTCACAGCTGCTACAGTCCGTTCGTGGCTCTTTGGAACGACCTGTTGGTTCACCTGGTTAGTGACTATTTGGGCTGACAATTTTATAGGCCACTGAAATTCAGCGGTAGATATTGAATCATCTTGAGGAGAGTGTCGAGGCTGGTGGGGCAGGTCTATTGGCTTTGCCCGGCCTTCTTCAATTACCGCGTCTAGGCATGTTCACTGAAACAAAATAGAGTACGAGTTAGAAGGACGTTTCTAGAATGGAACTTTAATGAGCGATAAAGAATATAAACAAAGAGAGTTTTCCTAATAACATCTCGTAGTCTCATCATCATAAGTGTGGCGCGCTTCACACCTATGAAAAGGACTCTGCTCGATGCGTCTTTCAGACTTTTCTGATGATACTCTAAACCTAGTGCTATGATACCAAGTTTGTCACGCCAGAGCACACACCATGGGCGTAACCACGATGCTTGAAGTCACAAGTGACCCTAAGTCAACCCCTGGTCTATCAGCCTGCCCCGGTGATACATTAAAACATACTGAAAATTTGAAGTAATAACATAAAGACATTTTTATGAAATTTAAGATAAAACTTAAAACATGAAATTCTATGGCTTACTTATCACGCGATCAGCCTTCTAGCGATGAGTTACTAGGACAAGCCCCCAACTAACTCTAAGTCTAAATTAAATATGTAATCTAGCGCCAAGAAAACAAAATAAGGCCCTTGAATGATGAGGACTCACACTTCAACTGCGGCTAAGGAGGATCTTAATCATGTGGCTTCTTGACTGCTTGTGTCCAGGAACCTGCAGTTTGTATCATGAAACAATACAACATAAAAGTGTATGTGTCAATACTTTGAATGTGCGAGTAAGTGGGGAGAAAGCATAAATGAACATACAAGTCGAGAACTGAAATGACATTACAATGACCAACAAATGAAATTTGTGAACTGAACTACTGATGTAAACTAAAATGGTCAAGTTGACCCTGGCTGATGGGCAAAGACATGCCCTAAGACTAAAAATTCTGAGTGCGAGATACTATCACGACCAGGCTAAGCTGGTACAAGCTGGGCCCCGGGCCCAGGTTATTTACTCTAGGCTTGGACTGGAGTGACTAGTGGGAGAGTCTATAACTAACATATAACCACGTGAGCTAGACGTGGGTCGATGTATACACACCCTACCAGTAGGACCTAATATACCTTACCGGGGTATAAAGTCATGGGCGGGCAGAATCCACAAAATTTTGGGGCCAATCGGGCAAATGGCCACTATAACCTCACCCATTTGGTAATGTAGTTTGTGAACCTAGGTGCGCTGGAACCCCAACCTGCTCGGTGCTCGTCCCCTACTCCCACTGGGAGCCTATACTGAACTACTAAGTTGATGGCTTGAAACTAAGGTCTAAGACTAGTCGGGGACATATTGCGAAAGTACTGCAGTGTCTTCTGGGACAAATTCTATTGGATTCTAGAATGAGTCGAGTTGCTTATTTAGACGTCGTAACCGTCTAGAAACAAACTATAAACTGAACTGGGGTCCTAGGACTAGTCAGAGCTATATAATTAAATTTCATAAATAACCTAATGGACAAATAAACTATATTCCGAGTCGATTACGATAGCCGAGCTGTGACACAGGGAAAGGGCGAGTCAAACTGATCGGTTGATAAGTTGAGTTATTAGAGGTTCTACATTCTAACTGAGCGAACTACTAATCAGCTGATAGAAATTCAACTTATTCCAACAACAGGAATTTCATGGCATCTTGATAAAAAACTCAAATTAAGAATTCTCATCGAGCAAGGCTAAAAAATCATTCTTATCAATGGAATATTTGCTCATCATATATATATATATATATATATATAATAGAAATTTATAGGAAATTCAGCCCAAAACATACTTCATTCACTAAATGGAAATTTGAAGAAAATAATCTCCATATAGGAATTTAGGGCTTCAATGCACTCTTGTATGAATATTTAAATTTAGTTAGGAATTGATGAAAATAATATGAACAATTAACATGGATATCATTCGAGGTTGAATTAACGAAAAATAACGTGAAATTATTCGTATTCAAAAACTCAAGAGGCTAAACTGATAGGAAATTATGGGTGGATTTTTTGGGGGACACAAGGGAAGAACAATTTTCCCTGTTGAATACCCACATGCGACTAAAATTCTCCCGAGAGAAGAAGACGAGAAGCTATTTGTGAGTGAACAACCTAAACTTGCTTGAGAGTTTTTCTTGAGGAACTCTTCGATAACTTTTCAAGAATGAACGTGGAATGGGGGAGGAACCGTCCAAATAAGTCTAAAATTACGTTTAAAACGACATAGTTTAAAGCTTAGGAGAGTAGGAAATTACAAAATAGCCCTTGAAATTTAGGGGCACCGAGGGTGACCTAATGGGTCATGGTGACGACCACGACTCGTGGTCACTTCCGTCGGAAATACACTGCCCAAGTTCCTCAGTAGGTCACCACGAGGGACCTAACGAGTCGTGGTCACTAACCACGACTGCGTGGACCAGGCCCCGTCTCACTTACGAAGATTCAATACTAGGCTTAATAGTCGTATCACTTGATGACGACTCGTGGTGACACTCGTTAGGTACACTTCTTCTGATTTTACAATATTTACTCCTTCCTCTCACGACTGACCTAACAAGTCATTGTGTCTCATAACTACCTGTTGAGTGTGTGTCGTCCTGTAGCATTACGCATATTTTCGATTTAAGTTCCAATTTAGATTTTTGGGTTTTAGGGCATTACACCATTAGTACCCTCGGGTAGGGGATTAACTGCAGAGTCTTTGAGTGAGTCGGCCTTCAACTCTTAAAATCTCTTCTCGCAAACCTCTGACCATTGAAACTTCTTTTTCTTTTGGGTCCAATTTGCATCCTTGGCGCAACGGATGAAAACCCTCGGCTTAGACCTGCGATAGTACTTGACTAAACCCGAGAGCACATGATGTCTTAATGATTCACGGTATAGGCCAATTCTTCGCTTCTATCTTCCTAGGTCACCTTTATACCCTCACTCGACACCACATGACCCAAAATGCCTTTATTGTTCCAATCAAAACTCGCACTTGTTGAATTTAATATATAATTGGCGATCCTTGAGAGTATAGCACCACCCTCAAATTAGTGACATGCTCCTCTTCACTTTGAGAGTATATCTGGATGTCATTGATAAGCTTTGGTCCACGAACATATTCTAGTATGGATTGAATACCCTGTTCATCGATCCATAAAAGCTGCGAGAGCATTCGTTAGTCTAAAGACATGACTACAAACTAATAATGACCATACTACGTCTGAAGGCGTCTTCGGGATATCGCTCTCCTGAACCACAGGGCGTGGTATCCGGATCTAAGATCTTTCTTCGAAAAGCGCATTTAGCACCCCTAAGAAGCTGGTAAAAAAATCATCAATTCTGGGGAGGATGCACGCTCTTAGTGGTGACCTTGTTCAATTGTCGATAATCAATACACATGCGAAGAGAACCATCCTTCTTATGGACAGTCAGACATACGCACCCACATTGCGATTTGCTCGGTCTGATGAAATCCTTGTTTAACAGGTCTTTCAACTGCTCCTTCAACTTTTTAACCTCAACTGGGGCCATTTTGTGAGAGGAATAGATATAGGTTGCATATCGGGAAAGGGTCAATGCCAAAGTAAATCTCCCACTTAGGAGGGATTCCCGGTAATCATCTGGGAAGACTACGGATACTCACATACTAATGAAATTGAATGGATAGTCGGTTCTCTGACGTAGCATCCTTAACCCTAACTAGATGCTACACACAACCCTTAGAGATCGTCTTTACGGCCTTAAGATGAAAGTAAATGACCTCTATGAACCGCCGAACTATCCTTCCATTCTAAAATGGCTCTCCTAGAAATCGAAACTCTACCGTACGGGTTCTATAATTAACTGAAGCATAGCATGCAAATAGCCAATCCATGTTGAGGATAATATCAAAGCCGGTCATGGTAGCTACACTAGATCTGGCGAGGTGATTTTGAAGAGCGTGGCCAAGGGCAATCTTTATACACCCACCTAGCTATAAATGAATCATCCCTTTGGAGTAGAGACTGAGAAGGCTTCTAACAAGATTTCGGGACTGACTCTGAAACCACTAGAAACGCTAGGGTGTCACAAAAGAAAAGGTATCCCTAGGTCCTAACAAAGCATATACATCAAGGTGGAAAAATCATAACATACAGGTGACTTCATTTGGGAGACCTCCTGCTCCTAGTCGGGATGCTAGGGCATAGAATCTGTTTTGGTGTTGTCACCACCCGCACTAGAAGAGGCACCCCTCTTGAGATGGGCGTCTTTGGTGGAGGCTGCCAGGCCAGGCTAGGCCTCGACCCCTATCGTGGCCCTTTCTAGCTACTAGGCAATCTCTGAGCATATGTCCGGGCTTTCCACACCCAGTAGCACCTGTACCCGCCAAACACTAACCTGTGTATCTTCGACCACACTGGTCAGCATCTTGGAGATCTTTGGAATCTGCGGGCCTCTTTGCTCGACCCACAGAGCACGATGCTGTCCCCTATGGTCGTGCCTAGGTCTAGATGACATGCTCATCACTGAAGATGTTAGGGCTGAACATCTTTGGTGGGACTGCAGTCAGTGCCCACCACCTAGTCTCAGTTGAGAGAACCTATAGTTTTACGTCTGGTCCTCTTGGCCTCTGTTCCCTCGAGATGCCTTAGCCTCCATCGCAGGTGTACAATATTATCAAGGAAAATCCATATCCTGATGGAGCATGGTGGTCCTGCAATCCTTGTCTAGATAGTACGCCACCCCCATGAATAAAACCTGCTCACTTGAGCCTCTAATCAACCACTAACTCTAGGGTGTACTTGGATAGATGAGTGAATTCTAGAAACAACTCCACTGCACTATCTTATTCCCTTTTTTTAGATTCACAAACTCGGCCTTTTATCTCCCTCATCTCATGAGGGAAGAATTGATCTAGAAAAGCGGCGTGAAACTCAATCGACTAATAGGGCTGCTCATTGCCTACTATCCTTCCCTTTATTTAAACCAAATGTGTGTGACCCCCTTCAACTGATATGAGGCCAAATAGGCTGATCCTCCCCAGTCATCCCCATAGCCTTGGTGATCTTCAAGTCTCATCGATAAACTCATTTCGAATCCTCGTTCTCCTTTAACGAAACTCTAGAGGCTCATCCTTAGAAATCTTTGACTCTGTGCTACCGAATTCCCATTCTGAGGGACATGCGCTGCCCTGCTGATTGACTTGAGCAGTCAAGGCCTGTGCTAGCATTTGAATGGCTGCCTGAATTCGGCATGGGCAACCGGCTCGAGGCACGTGGTTCTCATCGGATGGTGGGGCTTGTTGGTGCCCATCCCCATTGCCGTCCTTTTATCCATTTCCATTTCAATTTCTTCTACCATTAACTCGATGAGGAGACATGATTCTGCAAATGCCTATAACATGAGTTTGAAGGATAGAGACATTTCACATACATTTATAGATCATGAAAGAAGAAAACATTTTCTAAACATCTCGTAACCTCTTCTTCATAGTGTGGCATGTTTCTGATGAAAAGACTCTACTTGACTCTCGAGACACCCTAAGACACTTCAAAACTTATTGCTCTAATACCAAGTTTGTCACGATCCGAACATTGGTCCGAATCGAGACACGGGACAAAACCATTTGAGAGACTCGGGTCGACCCATGGCATGAATATAACTTCTACTCAATCAATAAAAATGGAAGATCAACATGATAATCATAGAGGAAGTCTGAACACAACATAACATCAGAATACATACACGAATCTGAAGCTGAATACAATCTATGCGAAAAGACTCTACATCGATGAGTTGATGGGATAAGATCCTAACTAACTCTATAAGTTTGAAACTAAAAATGTGAAGAAACAACTAATAAGGGAGGGTCCTCGGGAATGAGGACACCAAGCGGGCCCCGGATGCTAACTCAAGAAAAGCTAGCTAGTGGCAGAGTGAGTCTGAAGGCCAAACTGGATCATAAAATGATACAACATAGAGTATGCGTTCGGTATGTATAATATCTACCGAGTATGCAAGGTAAGTAAAACCGTTAAGTAAGTAAAAAATCATTAAAACATGCATAATGTACAACGTAATCAAGATAAGAATGCGAGAGTAAGGTTGCATGCTATTTTTAAATCATAAATTGAACATAACTAAACATTATAGCGAGATCGAATGACCCAAAGCCCCAGAGCTGATAATCACAAGTAAAATTGAACATTATTGCCAAACCTTCTTTAGTAAGTGTATGTATATATATATATATATATCATGTGATAAACATGTATAACTGAAATCATGAAAAACAATGGGAGACTCATCCTTATAGCGGCATTACCATGATAGAGCTTACGTGGTCCCGACTATCACAATCAAGTGGGCAAATCCGTCCAAAGCCTTGCTAGGGCTAAGGATGCTACCATGATATCAATATCAAGCTTAAGGCCCCTTGGGGCAGGGGAAAGCTCACAAAGGAGGTACCAAAATATCTGATTATACCTACGTGGGCTCGTAGTTCTGAGGCATAGGGTTAGCGGCCCTTAGCCTACTCGTGTTTGACACTACTCCTAAAACATGCATATGCTCTCCATCATTTCAACGAAGCTGACCATTGTCAGTGATGAAAATGAATAATCATGTGCATATAAACTCTGAAGTCATACATGAGGAGCCTTGGCTCAAGCCACTTACTACAACTGGACATAATTAGGAGTCTTGACTCCAAAACCGTAATATTAGCTAATTGACATGAAATCTTAAATTATACTTGAACATATGGGCTTGCCAAATACCTTAACATGCTTGAAAATACTTGATTTACTTGAAAACATAATCATAGACATGGGTAACTTGAAACATTATTTTCATCATGAATATCTCATCATTCTTGAACATACATCATAGATCTCAACTTTCAATGAAGCTTCTCATGGATGGGCATCATAATTTATAAAACTTGAAAACATGATTTTATAATATAAAACATTGTAAAACTTACCCATGAATTATAATTCAATAATACAAGACATAATTAGATCATGCCCATGGTAGAAACTTAGGAAATTCATAAATTGGGCTAAAACCCCAGGATCAACATATATATTTTCATGAATTAGAGAGGATTGGGCATGGGTGGAAGAAATCCTTCATTCATAACCTTACATACCTGAGAGGAATCTAATTTGCAACTTCTTTGATTACCCAAGAAGGAGTGAGAAAATTTGGAAGGAATCAAACTTGATCACCTCTCCTAACCCTTTAAGCTTGCATGCATGAATAGGAATAGCTTAGAATGAACTTTCCCCTCTTAAATCTTGTTATTCATAGCTTAAAACGATGTAGTTTAGGCTTAGGATCATTGGAATTACTGAAAAGCCCTTAATAAACTCGCTTGGAAAAACTAGCGCCAATCCCAATGTTGGACTGGACGAGTCGTTTCCAGGCGCAGTCGTCATCTCCTATCATTAAGTACACTGGCCATGTTTCCTCAAGAGGGTCCTCACAAGGGACTTAATGGTTTGTTGCTGGTGACCATGACTCGTGGTCACCTCTCATTGCTTTTGATCTCGGGCAAAATAGCATGCTTGAGTGATGCTTTATAACTTAATTTAAATCTTGTTTAGCTAATTAATTATATACATTTTCATGTGATTTTATATAAATGTGAAGATATGTACTAACCAACATGATTAGTCCTTGTTTTGTAGGTTTCAATGAATTTGAGGAACTAATTTATAAGTTGATGAAGTAGAGGAATGGAGTCGGGAGCAATTTGCGAAAGTCGGCAAGGAGCATGCCTTAGGGCGCGCGCCAGCGACGTGCCACTATTTGTGTGTGCCGCGCCAAACGCCGTGCCACGCCCATGCTAGGCACGAGAGAAGGCAGCATGCAGGCGGGCGTCCGTGCCGACGCCATGCCACTTGGGCGGCGCGCGCCGGCCACCATGCCATCGCGTTTGCATGAAGCGGCGGTGTCACCTTCGGCCGGCGCGGCGACCCTCGGCATCTTGGCATCCACGAGCAATTTCTAGTGTGCCTCAATGTTACCTCCATGTCACGGAGCGGTGCTCCGAGATACCTCCGTGACACAGAAGCCATTCCACGACAGGCTTAATTTTGCACAATTCTCATTTACTATAAATAGGTCCCTTAGCTCCTAAAATCATTTTGTCACAATTTTATTATGGAAAACCACCTAGGAGTGAAGGGAGAAGTGGGAGAACTCACCTAGGGTTTGTCAAATTCCTTTTCTCTTCTACCAATTCTTGTAAGTATGTTATTTTAATTATGCTTTCCTTGTAATTTTGAGAACATGAATGGATTAGAACCCTTCCTCTAGGAGTTGAAGCCATGGTTATGATTGTGTTTTTAATTTGTGTTGGAATTAAGTTATTGATTGTTTTGTCTTGCATTTTGAATTATGGTTGTTTTTAATGATTGATCACCATGAAAACATACACGTTAACAGGCATATGCTTGAGAAAGCATGTACCTAGGCGAACAAGAGAATGTAGGAGCATGGTTGTTCTCACGATATAATTTGTGTTAGGATAGAATATACCTAATACCTTGATTGATAAAAGGGAGGATTTAGGCACCAACTTAGAATTATCACATCACCACTCAGAAAGTAGTTGTGTAGCTAATTTGAGTCAGATGATTAGGAGTACGAGAGTCCCTAATCATATCCACATAAACCACATCCACGTAGGGAATTGCCCATGAACTAGAATTAGCATCCTCTCTCTGGCTCAGTAGTGAGGCTAGTTTGTCGTGTTTATAGGTTCGAAAGGCCATGAACATGCAACTCTATTTATATTAGACGACAATTGATAGTTTCATGCCAAACCACGATTGCAAATCGTAGTATCGCATGATTATCGCTTTAACTCTATGTTGCTCCTTGAATGGCCTGAATATCTCGTTGACCACAATTAGACTTAACTATCTTTCTCGAAAACTTTTATAATCAACATTTGCAGTATTTAATATCACACTTGAACCTGAAAGTTAGGCCCGGGTGGTCGGTCCACTGTGGGTTCGACATTCGGTTCTTAAAAAGAGCCACTATATTGTAGCCTGACCCGTACACTTGCAGAGCACCAATAGCCTTCACTGCCAAAACTTACTTGGGGCTCACCGGGGGCACACCATGACTGTGGTGTCCCCAATGGAGTCGTGGTGACCAGTCGTTAGGTACAATGCCCAATTCCTCCTACCTTCATCATCCCTGATACAATTGACTCAACGATTCATGGGGTGACCGCGACTCTTGGTCATGTCCATGGTGACCCAAAACAGAATTCCAACTCAAGTCATACCCCTCACCACGAGGTGTAATGACTCGTGAGCCATTGACAGTCCACGGACGACTCATACGTGACCTAGTGCGGAAAATTCTATTTTCTTCATTTCAACTCCCAGGTCTGATCAAACGGGCTTTCGGGGTATAACACTATCAAAAAGTCGATCTTCTAACAAAAAAATAATCTAGAAAAGTATTTATACAAATATTAAAACCTTTCTAAATTGGCTAAAAAAATTATATAATTATCGCCGCCAGATCCTAAAGTCGTACCTTCCATCCATACAATGCTAGGAAGCTTTGAAATTGGCTAAGTCTTGAGAGCTAGTACGAATCATACAATGCTGTTACGAGTTGTACATTACTATCATGGTAGCAATCTTGTGAAGTCTACGGCATCCTCCGAATATTTTCACGGTGCTTTGATATGGCTCATACCTTGATCTCATGACTCGTGGTATCTCTCATTACCTTGAGATCTGCCAATCAATATTTTCTCTGAAGTTTACTACATCTTCTTGGTGCGGTAATGGAAGTATGCGGTCATCACAGGCTAAATAGCTTCTACTCATACCGGGAGACTAGAAAAGCACATATTTCTATAATTTTTCATGGCTGCTCTGGTATGGTTTACACAAAAGATAATATAGCTTATACCAAGAGTCTTACTTGGCCATCACCTCGTGCAGTCCCTGCTGGATTTTTATCACGGATGCACATTATGACCCGTACCACTAAGGTGTTGCTCGTATTAAGGCCTACAACCATTTTTGTAATATTTTCACTTCTTTTACAAGATTCAACTCTAACACATGATTTCCCTAAAAACAAAACAAAAGTGCATCATATTTGTATACACACACCTATGAACCATGCATATTTCTTCGGTTTTAGCGTCAAAGTATTGCAAACCCACAACACATCAACACCCTTAACTTAAGATTTTGCACGCTCAGGCAAACAGAAGAAAACTATAACACGACGCTTAACTAGAAAGTAAAGTAAAAGACCTACAGCCAACACACCAACATTTGCACACATGACCATTATCAGATATTAACCCTCTTTTTCATTCAAAACCAAGTCGGCTATGCATACGTACACTACAACTCATGACACAGAGGGATCTAGATATGACATCTAACTTTTAGCAATGAACTGAGCCATTACCAATGCAATACAAACTATGTATCCTCACAACAAATTAAGTTCCCAACACTAATATATATATATATATATATGAAATTTTGGAACTAACAAGCAAGACTCTCACTCACAAAAAAGCTTCAAATCTTTGCCCAGTGGATACCATAAGCTTGCCCTTATTTTCTCTACTTTGGTTTTTCAGACAGTTAGGCTAGGTTAACTATAGGACTTTTATTGTCTTGTAATGTAGGCTTCGGTTCGGGTATAGTAGATATGAAAATAGTGACTAACCCTCCTTGGCACTACACAACTTGGCTTCACTTTTTACTTTTTACCCTTTTTTCCTTTTCCTTCCTTTTTCCATTCAACTGTCATTTGTGGAGGATGAATTTTCTCTTTTTTTTTCCAACTTTGTTTCTTGCATTTTCTTTTTCTCTTTTTCTTTTTCATTTCTTTCTCTTCACCACACCCAACCTTTCATTAACAAGCTTTTCTATTTTTCTCCCCCCACCTCATCTATGCACCCTTATAATAGCCACCCTCGAATTAGAGCTTTTGCATGAGTTGGGGTGCACAATGTCAAGGAGGGACTAGGGCCAAAAACAGGTTCATTATAAAACAAAATAGGGAAGGTGAATGGGATAATCAACGAAAAGGTCACTTTTAGGCTCAAATGTGGGATCAAGGGATTAATCTTATTTGGTAGAGTAATATAAGCCAAAGTGGGCTAAATCAAAAATGGCCTACCGTCCTTTCTAACCAACTGTCCTACAACCTATGTAAATACTAACCGAGAAAGTTCTAAATCCTCTACACGGTATTGAACTAGGTAATCCTCACTGCGCTATGATATATGTTTGCATTTATTCTACCTATCTGGTTCATGCACTATCTAGCTACAATTACACATGATAATCTATCAAATGCTATAAAAAGATCTGATTAGTCATGCTTTGTAATCCTTTGCATAGCTAACACAAAATTTTTAAGAAGGGCTATTTTTCAACAATTTCCAAAACATCAAACACATGTGCATTTATTGGATGTAAAGTACTTATAAACTATTTCTAATTAAACAGAAACAAAAAAATCCTTAATATATCGGTTCTACTAGATAGAATGCCTCGGGAGAAGAAACATGGAAACAAAAACCTCGAGCGTTCAAAAACTCAAAGGCAAGATACCCCCCTTATTTTCAAAAAGTCATGCTTTGTCCCAAAGCGTAAAAAATGAAAAACTAGGAGAGGGACATACCTGTAGCGCTCTTAGTGTTTTTGCATCTTTGGAGGCAGGAGTAGGAACACTCCCTAGTTGTGTCGTGGGCGTAGCGGTGGCCGGCACTTAATGGTGGTCTCGGGGGGCTGTGGTCACCCCCTTAGTAATCACGGTCACCTCGGCTGAACTCTACATCAACATGGGCTGAATGTGTCTCACTCGAAGGTCTTTGCCACCCGGCTCTCTAGGAACAACAGTGGAGCTCCCCCCTCCTCTAGCTCTCTCCCGCAGCTCGACCTATCTTTGGTTATGAGTCGCCGAGGAGCTCTCCGCTACTGCCCACTTATGCTCCTCCCTCTATTTTCTCTTCCTCTTCCTCGAGGACTCATCATCAACTACCTATGAGGCCCTCTTCTTCCCCTTCTCTCCATAGCTGTTGTCAGGCTTAGAATGTCCCAAGGTTGAGCTCCTCATCAAGCTCGGCATCTAGCTCTTGAATGGTGGATGCTACTAATATGAGTGGTTTTTTCTAAATGACAGCTCGGCTACCTGGCTCCATAGGGCTCTCAACTCCTCTCTCAAGCTCCTTGTGTTTGACTGCCTAAGCTAATCGCTCATTGAACTGGAGCTCAAAACTATCTAACCGGTTGTGTAGTCCTCTAGCAGCCTCCTCGATCTCAGCCTTGACCAAAACGCTGACATTCTCCATCATCAAGTTGATCTTTTTCTCGATTAGCGTCAATCTCTTTGCCAACTTTTGGAGGAAATCATGGGCCACCAATACACATCCTAAAGGAACCTGCCCCAGTGTGGCCAATAGAGGTATGGAGGAAGTCTTTGAGGTGTTGTTGTGTGACCAACATCGCGTGGGTGAGGTGTATCCATGACTTTGCTCCATTAGGTAGGGCTATCTATGCCTCACCCCTGCTAGCTGTGCTGGTGGGACCGCTGTTGGTAATCTAACCCAGCTCACCGGGTTCATGTCATCTCGAATCATTCCTATATCCGCAGTCTTGTGTCCCCCAATCTGATTATCAATCTCCGTTATTTCCCTCGCTCTAAAGTCTCTCTGAGGTCTATGTATGAGACTCAAGAATGGGATAGTGATGCTCAAGCCTAGAGAGCAATCCCGAATCTCATTAGCTATCACTCTCGAAATGTTGATGGCATATCTAGACATGATATGTCTGGCACTTCTCTGTCGGCACTCGGGGTGATGTCATTTACTTTCGGTGCTAACTTTGGCCACAAACCGGCATCTAAGCAGGCCTTCACTATGAAATTGAGCAAAGCCTTTATGACCTACCGTCCACTATTCACCCACTCTACCTCCTCCCTTTTTCCTCAACTATAACTCTCGCTAGCCATCTCACTTGCCTTTGTCTCTCTTCGAGGCCCAAATGCTTAAATTTTTTCAAGGCATCGACTCTGTGTCAAACTTGGTATGGTAGCTAGAGCTACGGCCCCATGGCCAATATGACATCGGGCAATGGTCCACTTGGAGACATCAACTGCTCGTGCGGACCATGACATTGTTAATCCTGGGCTGCTCCTTTAGTTTCTACCCTGCCATTGCCTTCTGCTCTATGTCGCCAAGTAGTTGAGCGCGAGAACTCCTAACTAGTTCAACAAGTGGTTATGGTGGTTCTAGCCATCACTCAAACCCATAAAAGTCGAAGAGTTGCTTTATCTCCTTGACCTTATTCAAAGCATTGGTCAGGATCCACGATTCCTCCTGAATACTCCGCCTAGGGTGCTATTTGGAGTTTGAGAGTGAGACCATTTTTGCTCCTTATATCTCCCGATCTTCGGGCACACTCCACCTAATCATGTAACTCTCACGGAGCGAGTACGAGGCCATCATCATCCTATTGGGTCTCCTCCTCGACCCGGTATCTGCACCCTCTCCGGATTAGGCCTCATTAGACCCTTCATCAGCATTGAGTCAACTGTGCCGGACTCACGAGACTATTCATCAAAAACCCCTCCTCGGAGCGGGAGCATTTAAATTAGTGATGGCTGTCGGCTTGAGCCTTGGCCTATGAACTAGTGGCCCGTGGATCGTCGATGTCATGTTATCAATTTGATAATCCTCCAGTGAGTTACTAGGGGGTACCCTTCTCACATTCGGAGGCTAAAGGCTCATCTACCAATGCCCTCAGGCGGCAATTTCAACTATTTGTCCTTTTGTCCTAGGCCTTTTTGCTTGCTTGCTTCTTAATTGTCCTTAATTTTTGTGGAAGAAAGGTTATTACATGTGATCTTATGAAAAGAAAGAAACAAAATCATATTTAGTATTTAACCACGGGTCATTAGTACAGGTTGAACCTTGGTGGTACAATTCGTACTAAGACTCGTAATACTTTTTGGCCTTTTAGTATTTTTGTACGACTCTTTATTACGAATTGTAATTAGATTCTACAAGTTGTATTAAGGATTGTACTATTTCTTTTAGTTATACCCGGAACAAGGATCAGACCGGGAGTCAAAGCGGAGAAAAATTAGAAATTTGCAGTGAGCCCGTAAGTGTACGGGTATTACAGTAATACAATGGCTCTTTTTAAGAACCGAATGTCGAACCTACGGGAACTAGAATACGGGGTGAAACCTTTCGGATGTTAATTTACTACCACTACAGTAGAACAGGTGTAAAGAAAAGTTGTTTGTTTTGAGAAATATAATTTTTTACTAAACTAAGCTATTTATACAATTGAGTCTTAACTATGGATGAGAGCATCTTTGAGGCTACAAGAACATGTAAAGAAGCAAACTATCAATATCGTGGTTTATCTTTTCCTCCGGTTGCTAGTCGGAACTAATGCCTATGGATTAAAACTCAAGTATTTAACCCAACTTAAGAATCATGAACCTTCCACCTACATTTTCGTGATAGAAGGAATTCAAGTTCTAGCTATACGAAACCGGTTCCACACATGACTAATACGACTTTCGGGTATATTTCTATCCCGAAAGTAAATCAATTCCCAATTTTCCCAAACCAAGAAAAGATCATATCCTATTAATTCACTGACCTTCCAATTTCTTGCCCTCTCGGGTGAAACCGGACTTTTTGGTTTACACTAACATTGGCCAGATATTAATGTAGTAAGAACAAGAATTAAAATAGAACAACCATGGAAGAAAGAAAATAAACCGGCAATCAATAATTACATTTCAACACCAAGTTCATAACCTCAGCAAGAAGGAGAATTAGCCACTCATTTGTGGATTAAACATCATTAAACAAGTGTTAATCATACAAATAATTGAAAAGAATAAGAAAGAGATAGAAAAACCCTAAAATTTCGTCCTCAAAAGTGCTGTAACCCGCTTCTTGCTCCACCAAGTCGAATAATTAAAAATGCCTCTAAGTGTTCTATTTATACTAGGGATAAATTTTCCGGAATAACGAGCAACGTGTCACAGGTATCGGAGCACTGCCTCCGTGACACGGTGCCAAACCCTCTGGAGATTTGTCCGCCCGGGTAATTGCTTCCACCAGTAGCCACGGCGTGCATCGCGGAGCCTCGCCAACGTGCCACGGTGCCGTCGCGGACCCTCTCTGGAAATGCAAATCCACGGAATTCCTCCCAACGTGGCACGGCCTGATCGCGGACCCTCACTGGAATTTATTGGAATTTTCCATCCCAGGTAGAGTGCATCCGCGATGGCAGCGTGTCCGCCCGGCTCCATCCTTGAGCCCTTGTGATCCTTGCTTCACCAACCGCTTCCTTGCTCGTTCCCGAGTTCATCTTTGATTTCTTCCAACATTCATTTTCTTCATCAAAAAGCATGTTTTCTACAAAACAACGCTAATCATGGTTAGTATAAAGTCACTTCCATTTACAATTTACATGAGAATGTACACACATTATTAGACAAACAAGACAAAAAGTTATACATTTGAGTATCGGGTTGCATATAAATATGCCCCTTATCACCTATCCCACACTTAAAATCTTGTTCGTCCTCGAACAATACTTATACAACTCATACAATTGCTATCCCATCATGGCTACTTAGGCTCGACCATCCGAACTACGGTTATACCGATTATGTTCAAAAACAAATCATCAAGAGAAACATGCGTAGTATCATTATTACAATTACACTTAATAAATCAAGACCTCCTAGCACAAGAATCGACTCATTATCAGCAAACTCATGCATATTAGCTGACCGAGATATCCGACACGAATTTATTCTATCATCAAACATGTGCCCTCACAACAATAAGAGAGATTCCACTGTTTTAATCACATGAACTCTAAGGAAATTCATGTCGGGGTATTTATAAACACAAATTTCGCTCACTCTCCCAAATGAATTCACATGCATTGCGTCATGACCCATAAACTTGCCTCTAGTGTATTACTCCACTAATATAAGGATGCGTGATGTAAGATCGTAGGACTTAACAGGTTGTAATGTAAGCTACGGAACTAGTATATCTTGGGCTAACCAATAATAGTAACTAGCTTCCTTAACCGCTTTTTAATACATCCCATCAACTTCTAGCATTATTTTCTTCCTTCCTCCTCCTCTTGAAGTTTATCTTTATATTTCTCACCCATTTCTTTAACACACCAGACTAACAGAAGAAAATTGAGTTAAACACTTTCTTCCATGCAAATCTGGCTACTCCACCCTTGACTCTTTTTTCTTTCTTTCTCTCTTTTCTTTTTCATCCTTTTCTTTTCTTTTTATCACTTACCTCCTTGACACCATGGGAAAATTATACATTTCTTGTGCGCTTAAGAGCTTCAGATTTTTGTTTAAGGACCATGAAAAGAAGGGGTTCACTTGGTTCGCACCCTTTTCGACAAAGAAGAGCGAGAGAAAGAAAATTTATCAAGGCTAACGGCTCAGCCCAGACATTTGAGGTTTAATCTTCCAGGTAGATATGAAAAGGAAAACAAGAAAAAACTTTTGGTTGACAAAATGCCACCATCCTTTCCTACACTACACTTCCTTCATTTCGTTTCGTACACACGACAGGCAAGTTCTAGGCAGTCGACAATAGCATGGAATGAACAATTTCTCCTTCCTCACGCACCGTGCATGCTCAACTCAAGATGACTTCACAGATTCTTTAATGACTAATCACAAGAATTCAAAATTAAGCCTCAATCACACCGAATCAGATTCTACAGCACAGTGTCTTACACATATGTACAAAAATTTGCATGCTTTCTACGAATCATCTTTGCTATATAATTATTATGTACAACCAACAAGGATGTCGGGCCATAGAATAGCAACATGCATGGGATACAACCAACAATCCAGCTAAACAAAATTAAATAGGAAATTTAAATAAAAATATAGAAATCGAACTATAACTACTCCTATCGACTTCATTCCCTTAAGGCAGGTCGTCATCCATCCATCATAGAAGGTCACTATTTACGACTTCGGTTCAATGGGACTCTTCTCGGCAAAAGAACAACAAACCGAGAAACCCAAAAGAAAAATAATTTACGAAAAATTTTAAAAAAAAATGTTGATGATTTCAACAAGACTATTATACTAGCTACATCATTCTGGCACACAACAACGATTTCACAACAGTATTTACATCAATTTCAGCACCTAACTACTCCACCCACTTGAAATGAACACTGCCCCGGTGTTCATACAATTAAACAGAAAGTGTGAAATCCCTGATCAGTCAAAGTATTCCACTTCCTCATCTGGTGCTGCCGCCTCATCCCCCATCTCCCGTCTCCATAGTCATCCTTCTCAGAACTCAACGTCGAATCCTGTAGGCCGATGTCTCCTCGTCCGTGGGAGTCATCATCTGTAGGCTCCACAAAGCTGGGCCCACCCGACAGCGCCCTGGCGTTCTCGCCAAATGGGTAATCTAGTCAAAACATGCAAACTCTCGTCCTCCGTTACCGGTCTATTCCTCGCGTGGCTGAACATCTGCATCCAGGAGCATGCGGGACATATATTTGTTCGTCCCGAGCATGTCGCTCGGCCAGAGAACAGGCCATGGTGGTGTCAGGTGCACTGTTTTGTGACATCAATGGCACACCGCTCCATCGCGGAATGTAATCTAGGGCCTCCTCCTCGACCTCAAGGCCTCTCGGGAACGTTGTCGGCGGCCCGCGAATCCGTACTGTGCCCTTGATGCAATCGGGCCCTCTTCATGGCGGATGATCACCGCCCCAACATGAATCTCCAGCCCTTTCATCGGGGCGTATAACAAGCATACACGATCCGGGTCACATACGTCATGTGCACCCCAGGAATCAACAAAGGAGCAAAACGTCTTCGCCATATTAAGCTGTTCATCTTGTGCATAGGGCGTACGATGGTAGCCCCTCTCCTTGTCTTTTTTTGCTCAACGTGCCAGACCGGGCTCCACATAATGTGCGTCTATCCGCATAAGGTGGAGTGATGTTGTTGTCGAATCACAGTAGGCATCGTATTTTGCGCCTAGGATGGAATTGAGGTGGAGAGGCTCCAATGTGACAATCGGCCCCTTATTTTGATGGTGTGACTCCTCAATGTCGGGTTCAGGTGGCGTAGATTCCGGATCAAGAGTGCGGGTTGCATGGGCTCGTTGAAAATGAAACGTAGCCCGGCGGCGTCAATCCTTTGCACCATCAGGAAATCTTGTGCCAATGGTTCCCGTGCAATAATTCCTCGGGAAGTATTTGTTCTCTTTGTGTTTGGTGTACCACTTTTTCCCCTCTTCAGTCACCCACCGTCTTCCATATTGGCGGCGCGCGTGGAACTGCAGTGCTCTTGGGGCTTCTTGCTCCTAGTCTCAATTTTTTTCAGCTCCGGCGCTTTGATGTTAATGCGCCCTTCCCTTTGTCCTGCCTGCTAGACATTGTTTACGTCAGAAGAAAGCAGAGCCAGTAACAATGTTAGTCGATTCAAATTAGCTTTTGACTAAGGTTGGGTTTTGGCTTTCAAGCCACCCCGCTTACTCGCTAACCATTCCCTACCCTCCACAAAATAAGTCTCATACTAAAATGCACAAGGGGATCTTGCATCACTATATCTGATCAGTTCTTAGGTTATTAACCGCATGAGTTTGATATGAAGACTTTAAAGTACACAGTGACTAGATGCGTATTGTTGTCCACACCGCTCTAAGTAACTTTACGCTGTTGAAGAATCAGCGAGTGGCGATGCGATAGTTGGGGCTCGAGCTTCACCATCACCCGATCTAGCCGAAGGACAATCCACAGTGTCAGAGCTTACCTCACACGAGCAAACTCTTTGTCAATGAAAAAATTTCCCCCGGGTGGTTCCCACCACACCTTTAGCAAGTTGGCCAGGCGGACGGGGTTCTTTGAAGGGGTGGCACAGGCACGACCTCTCTGGCCATCTTGCTTGGCTACTGGGCAATCTACGTGTTTATGATCGGGCGCGGCCACCAATAGAAGCAACATCGACCCCATCAACATCTTCCTGGGTGGTTCTTTTGACGGTCTTTCACAAATCGGGTAAGTGATCTCTCCCTCACCTGGGCTTGTTTTCGAACTTGAGCTAAAGACCTCTACTAGGGTTTAAAGTGACTCCCACAACTTAACCCTTGCTGGAAACTCTCTAAGTCCTCAGTCCTAGGCCTTTGTCTTCCTTTTCTTTCCCCTTGAACTCTCCCTCCATACTTGGACTCCACCCAACCTTAGTCGGACTCCTCCTTGTGAAATCTTGAACTCTAATAGTTGTCGCCTCTCTGGTAGAGTTTGGTGATGCGATAGTACGCTGAAGTGGGTTGGGTGATCATGGCTCAAGTATCAACACTCTAAAAATCGGCCCCAAGCTGCATCCGTAACTTTTCTGAACATGGGATCCGTTGGAGTTGGTGAATGGATGACTCTCGGTGGTTCCTTGAGAAACATGTTTACGCGCACGCGTATAGTGCAATTAAAGGAATGGAGAGACATTTCATCGCATGAATCGAGATCATGAAAGAAGGGAATATTTCCTAAACATCTCGTAGCCTCATTGTCATAATTGTGGAACGTTTCACACCATGAAAAGACTCTACTTAACGTGGCTTTCGGACACCACAGGACACTTCCAAAACTAATGCTACGATACCAAGTTTATCACATTTGAACATAGACCCAGTTGAGACACGGAACAAAAGAAACCCGAGAGCTCAAGTCGTCCCATGGAATGAACATACATCAACTCAATCATAGATAGAAACAGGATGATCATCATAAATAACATATCGAAAGTCTAAACAAAACATCACATTTGAATACATATAGGGTTCCAACGCTGAATACATATTATGTTCGAAAAGCCTCTAAATGGACGAGTTGATGGGACAAGACCCCAACTAACTCACTATAGTCTAAAAACTGAAAATACAGAATATAAATTAATAAAAGGGCCCTCGCAAGATGAGGACTCACAGTACGATAGCGAGAATTCCTAAAGCTGAGAATGCAGCGGGTGTTAAGCTTTTATCAATCTAGCATCGAGCTATTTTCCGCGGGACCTCCCCTACGATATCGTCACCGCCGTAGAGTTTGCTATAGGAGAGACTGAGTCTGGATATCGGAGCCTGTATCATAAAATGATATAGCATAAGAGTATGCATGTTTTGGGAGTAGTGTCTAGCAGGAGTAGGCCAAGGGTCAATCAGCCCTATGCCTTAGAACTATGCACCAACGTAGGATTATTTATATACTTCGGGACCTCCTCAGGGCTTCCCTTGCCCCCAAGGGGCCTTGAGCTTGATATTGATATCATGGTAGCACCCTTAGCCCT
Source organism: Datura stramonium (assembly GCA_018107945.1). NCBI lineage: Eukaryota > Viridiplantae > Streptophyta > Magnoliopsida > Solanales > Solanaceae > Datura > Datura stramonium. Next base: position 50,513 of record JACEIK010008147.1, read on the forward strand.
TGCAAGGCTTTTGGAGATGATCTTGGGCAGAATTTCATGCCCAAGTGATACTCAAATACTTCATTTCTACTTGTTTATCTATTATATGTGTACATTCTCATGTGATTCTTAGGTAAATGTGAATTTATACTAACCAACATGATTAGTGTTGTTTGCAGGTAGAAGGAAGTTTTGGAAGCTAATCCCTACAAGTTGGTGAAGTGCAGGGCTGGACTCGGAAGCAAGAAATGGAAGTTAACAAGGGAAGTTGGCAAAAAGAGGGGCTCGTGATGGTCCTTTGTGTCACGCTACCATCGTGGAGGCATTCTACTGGAATGAATAAATTACGTCAAATTCCCGAGTGGAGGTTCGCGTTACCTCCGTGGCACAGAGGCAGTGCTCATGATGCACTCCGTGTCACATTGAGTGTGTTACCTGGAACCTCAAGTTCGAGTGAAGGTGCGCCTGATGTAGTGTGCAGTGAGCTCACTTGACTGCCGTGCCACGTGAGGTGCGATTACTTGGAAGCCGAGTTCCGGTGGGGGTTCACGGATAGTGCCGTGGCAGCACGAGGAGGCAGTGCTGCGATACACACTCCGTGCCATGTTGCTTGACCCATTCAGAGAAAATTCCCAATAGTATAAATAGAACACTTAGGTTTTATTTTAAACATTCTAACTTTTTTGAGCAAGAGCGTGGGTAGCGAGCAGTTGGGAGGACGAAAATTCTAGGGTTAATTCTCTTCCTTTTTCTCTTTAATTTCAATTGCTTGTACGAATTCTACTTATTTGACGATGTTTAATCCATAATTGAGTGGCTAATTTCACTCTTGCTGAGGTTAAGGATAATTGGAGAGGAATGTAATTATTAATCATTTCCGTTTTCATCTTTTCTTTAATGGTTGTTCTATCAATTCTTGTTCTTGCTGCATTAATGTTTGGCCAATGTTAATGTATATCTTAGAAATCCAATTTTGATTCTGAAAGGAAAGTAATTGGACAGATGTGAATTGGTAGGATATGACTTTTCTTTCTTGAGAGAAAATTGAGAAAAGATTTACGTTCGAAATAGAAATATGTCGAGGAGTCGTATTAGTCATTTATGGAATGGTTATGTATGGCTAGAGCATGAGGTTCTTATATCACAGAAATGTAAATAAGGTCTCATGATTCTTTAGTGGATAAGTGAAAGATCCAATCCATAGAAGCGATTAATTTACGACTAGCAATCGAAGGGAAGATTAGCTGAATTGAATTAAGAAATTACATCCCTGCATGCTTGCCTTAACCTCAGCTTGTTCATTGCTATTGTTTAGACTTCAAATTTTAAGCATTACGTAGGTTCTTATTATTTAGTAATCTTGACTCATAAAACATTGTTTGTTTGGTTGTCTACATTCATAGAGATATCGTTCACTAACACTTAGGTTAATTACTACCGTAGTTAGGTCCATACCGTAGTTCAGTCCCTGTGGGATCGATACTTGGCTTGAAATAAAGACACTTTACTACTTGTACGACCACGTGCACTTGCGTGTAGTTTGGCTCGAACAGGAGACTCTTCCCACTTGAGTGTAATAGTAGGGACCACGTAAGCTCTATTGTGATATGTCGGTTATAAGATGAGTCTCCCATTATTCCTCATGATTTTAGTTGTGCATATTCATCAGTCATAATATTATATTTTCAACGGGTTTGACTTAATGTTCAGTTTTACTTATGATTATCAGTTCTCAGCTCTGGGTTATTTAATTCAGTTATGATGTTCAGTTATGTTCAGATCATGATTTCAGAAAAAAAGCATGCAAGCCTTACTCTTAGAATCTTATCTTGATTATGTTTTATATATGCATGATTTATGATTTTACTTACTTACCAGTTTTACTTATCCTGCATACTCGGTACATTCCACGTACTAACCGCATACTCTATGTTGTATCTTTTTATGATACAGGCTCCGACATCCAAACTCAGTCTCTCCGATAGCCATATTCTCAACTTTAATACTTCTCTCTCAGAGTTTGTGAGTCCTCATCTTGCAAGGGCCCTTTTATTCATTTATGTTTTGTATTTTCAATTTTCAGACTACAGTGACTTAGTTAGGGTCTTGTCCCATCAACTCGTCTGTTTAGAGGCTTTTCGGACATAGTGTGTATTCAGACGTTAAGTTTTGTTTAGACTTCCGCTATGTTATTTATGATGATCTTCCTATTATCTATGATTGAGTTAGATGTATGTTTATTCCATGGGTCGACTTGGAGTCTCCAGGGTCTTTTGTCCCGTGTATCGATTCGGGCCTATGTTCAGGTTGTGACAGATCTATGTTTTCAAGTATGATGAAAGTATGATTTCGAATTACCCATGTTTACATTCATGCTTTGACAATCTAGTCTATATCAAAGCATGTATAAGTTTGGGCAAGCCCATATGATCAAGTATATTTTATGATTTACTTCAATTTCATGTTATTAGCTTACCACATGATTTTGGAGTCTAGACTCTCATTTTTCAGCTTGTGGTATGGTTTGAGCTGAGGCTCCTCATGATATATTTTTAGATTATGCATGTGCTATTATGATTCAGCATCATCGCAAGATGATGGTTCAACTTCATCGAAAAATGATGGAGAGCATATGCATATTTTTGAGAGTAGTGTCTAGCACCAAGTAGGCTAAGGGTCCAGTTAACCCTGTGTCTCAGAACTACGTGCCAACGTAGGTATGTTCAAATTATTTGGGATCTCCCTTGTGAGGCTTTCCTGCTCCCGAGGGGCCTTCAGCTTGATATCTATATCATGGTAGCGCCCTTAGCCCTGACAAGGCTTTGGATGGCTCTGACCACTTGAGTGTAATAGTCGAGACCATGTAGCTCTATCGTGGTAATGTCGGTTATATGATGAGTTTTTCATTGTTCATCATGATTTTAATTATACATGTCCATCAGTCATGATATTATGTTTTTAGCAGGTTTGACCCAAATGTTCAGTTTTACTTATGATTATCAGTTTCAGCTTTGGGTCATTCGAAGCAGTCATGTTTAAATCATGTTTTCAAATAATAGCATGCAAGCCTTACTCTTAGAATCTTCTGTTAAAATGTTTTATGATATGCATGATTCCAGTTTTACTTACCTTGCTTACTCGGTACATTTCAAGTACTGACTGCATACTCTATGTTGTAGCATTTCATGATACAGGCTCGGACGTTCAGGTTCAGTCCCGCCGTTAGCCAGATCCTCAGAGCTAGCATCTCTCAGCTTGTGGTGAGTCCTCATCCTTCGAGGACCTTCTCATCAGTTTATCACTAGTATTTTTAGTTTTAGTTTACTAGTGAGTTAGTTGAGGTTTTATCCCATCAACTCATCAGATTTTAGAGGCTTATCAGATATAGTATGTATTCAACTTTGGATCAATGTTATGTATTTCGTTGTTCAGATGTTATTGAATTTTTTAGGTTTCCGCTATTTCAAATGTTAGATTTCCACATTTATTTTATTGAGCTTTAATTGTCATGTTCATGCCATTGGTCGACTTGGAGTCATTTATGGTTCATGCCTATGTTCGGATCGTGACATTCATGTTGTTGAACTTATGCCCCAAGACACAAATTCTTGTTGTTGAACTTCTACCACACTGCTGAATTTCTACCCCGTAGCTACAAATTCATGTTGCTGAACTTCTACCCTCTAGGCACAAGTTCATGCTATTGAACTTATGCACCAAATATAAACTCATGCTGCTGAACTTGTGCCATGCTACTAAACTTATATTCTTGATGCATAAATTGTGTGAATTAACTTGTGTCTAAAAACTTATGCCTTGCGAATTTTTCTTTTTCCCTATTTTTTTGTTGTTAAGAGTATTTTTATCAGTTTTTGGTCAGTTGAAGTGTCGAAATACAAAAATTAAAAATCTGTTATAAATGTATTTATATTATAGTGAATGTCTATAAAAATATTTGTATTGTAATGAATGTGTGTTTTTGTATTATAGTAAATGTCTATCTTTTTTTTTTTGGAGAAAAGGTAGGGTTAGTTTCCCCTATAAATAAAAGATTTCGCCTTCATTGTATTTTGATCCTTCAAGAGAAATAATAAGATTCTCCCTTCTCTTTCTCTACAATATTCTTCTTACTGTATTATTTTATAATACGTTATCAACACGAGCCTCTAACCTTTTGTTGCATTTTAGTCCATATTAATACTACCACCTTCAAAAGCTTGACAATGTCAAATGTGTCTTACTGAAAATCAAGTGGGAAGCAATAGTAAAACCTCCTTGGGGTGGAGAATGGTCCAAGTGTACGAAATTAAGATATGTTTACAATTTTTCATGAGGTCTGGTTTTAATAGATTTTGGCAAACAATTGTAAAGGCCATCTCAGGTAAAGTGATTTGAGTCGTTTGCTCATTATTGTTGTTGGTTTAATATTCTTGTTTCACTTGTAAGATTACGTGCTAAATTTATGTATTAGTATGCTTTTATATTTAATATTTATATTATTAAATTTTATCACCTTACACGAGTTAATATATTATTAGTTGAGGGTAAGACGATAGGTTCAAGTTCTATTACACCGAGAGGGTAAAACATCAAGTGAAAGTCACAATGCACTATATTGATAAGATGTTGGGTTCGTCCCATCGAATTATGGCCGAATACGCCTTTATATGGATAAGACATTGGGTTAAGTCTCAATGCACTATAGTGATTATTTAATGATGACTAAGACAAATAATATACTTTTGATGAAAAGTCATGAAACCCGTCTCATTTGATATGCTCCGTTCCTTGAAGTGAATGTGTAGCAGTACATGATAAGTCTGAAAAATTGATAAAATAATTATTGTGATTGTACCAATATATGTGGACGTGACAAAGATAAAATAGTAATAGTCATCATTGTGATACATGTAATTATAAAAAAAAAAAGAACATTATGTGTTCTCCAAATAGTCTTTCAAAAGATGAAGGTAATTTTTTCCATCAAATTGGTATGAAAGGTAATTGGGTGCACGATTGTTGTGTGACCTGATTTGATAAATTTATAAATTCTCCATCAAAAGAAAGGAATACAAAATTGAGACACACAATATTGTGAAAATATATTTTTTCCAGAAGAACAATATTATGAAAATATATTTGTTTCAGCAGAACAATATTGTGAAAATATATGATGATATTAAATTGATATCTATTAATGAGTAATAATAAGAATTTTCAAGAAATATATGATAACTAGAAGTGATAATATTTTTATAGGCTTATTTTACAGCTAATAATATGTTAGAGAAATTATCTACATTACATGCATACCTCGATTTGCTCTCGAAGTAGCAATATCTTAAAAGAGGGTTTAAGCTATCACAATTTGATATGCTTAGAGCCCATTTAGATGATTATATTTCATTCCTAAAGAATGAGAACTTTTTATAAATGTTACAATTACAGATTGATTCCCTAAAATAAATGTGACAATACTTAGTAAAATCTTGAAATTTACTCCTGAAGTAGTAAATATTCCGATAGCTACTCCTAAAGAGTTTATTTGTTATTATGTCACTTATCTTGTATCATAATATACAAAGTTGTTATGATCAAAACACAAGTTATAGTAAATATGAAATTTACTAATAAAAATGGTCAAGACTATAAAGAATTGAAATATTACATATCTCCATGCTACAGTAAACTAGAAGTTTATTGATGTAAAATTCATGACACAGAAAATCTGAAGTTTACTGAAATAAATAACACATATCATGGTAAACCTGAAGTTTACTAGTACAAATAATTTTATCAGTTGAAATGATTGAATTGGTCATCCTAATATGATGTGTTAATTGAGTATTCAAAATGTATTGAAGAACTAGAAGATTCTTCAAAAAATCTTTTATGTTGCTTGTTCTCATGATAAGTCGATTGTACCAGCCAATATTGGGATTAAATTCTCAAAATTCTAAAAAGTATAAAAGGTGAATATGAGCTCATTCACCTACCATGTGATATCTTAAATTGATGCATCTATAAGATGGTCACATTTGCTTTTATTGTCAACCTATAGTTTGACATTTACAAAATTACTTGCTCAATATTAATTGAGTTAAAAGCATAATTTTCAGATTGTGTAATCAAGATAATTCATCTTGATAATGCTAGTTTATATCCAAGCTGGTTTGAGATTAAATGTCTCCGATAAATAGTTAAACTATTGCTTATGAGAACAAAGTTTACTGGGTTGGTCTGTGATATGATATATTACATTCAATAACACTTGTATGTTGACCAATACATTATGATTGATCCCTCTTTCGCTTAATTGGTTCAAGGTCAGGAACCAAATATTTTTTATCTAATTACTTTTAATGTGAGATATGTGATAAATAAATCTATTATGATGATGAATTCTCCAAAGAAGATCGGGGATGCATGTTGGTTTTTATAACATGAGGGGGAGAAAATAAGAAGCTAAGTAATATATTGTGAATTATCATTAGTATGATCATCAATCAAAAATAATTCAAGTCGAACACCTGAAGTATTTGCTGACCCAGAATTAATTGCATATTTCAGCTGCAAAAGCTCCTATTAAATTAATGTCCCTGAAGGATAGAGTCTAGAACATGAATGAAGCATTGTAGACCAATCGATTTCAAATGCAATTATCTTTGAAAAATAAATGGAGCAAATGATCATAACAAGGAGACAATGTGCTCTTAAAGAGCCCATGACATAACACTTCATGAATCCGCATGAAAGGCTTAGGTACCTAAGGAAAATATTGAAAGTGATGAAATCTCAATGAGTTTTGTCTAATTGCAAATTGATACAAATGATATACTGTCGACGATATTTTGGATACAATATAGCACACAATATTGTAAAAGTGTGAGAATTTGAATTCTATGTCTATTAAAGAATACTGATATAGAATAATTATCAAGTGAAATAATGCATCTTGATAAGCGTAAAGCTTATAGAAAAAGTAGTTCAGACACTAGAAGATGTCATGCATTTAAAAACTAATGAAGGTTATCACTTTGAGAAAATTTATATGAAAATCCTGAAGAATTCAAAATGCATAAAACATTTACAAGTTTCTTTAAACTTGTTTATAATCCTTATATGAAGAAAATCAAATAAGAAAATAACATCGGAGTTTGTTGTACTTATTGTTTATGTTGATGATATAAACGTTATAGGAACTCCAATAGAACTTCAAAAGGCAATTGATTATCTAATGAAAGAATTGAGATAAAAGATCTGGGAAAAATAAAGCTTTGTCTTGATATGCAAATTGAATATTTAGCAGACGGTATCTTTATATATCAATATGCCTATTGAAATGATTTTACATCCACTAAGTACTCTAATGGTTGTTCGATCACTTGAAGTGAGTAAAGATTCGTTCTGGCCTTAAGAAGACAATGAGGAGTTTTTGGGTCCTAATGTACCATATCATAGTGCAATTGATGCACTTATTTCCTCGCTAATACTACAATACCCGATATAGCATTTTCTGTTAATGTGCTAGTGAGATATGGTTATTCCCTACACGGAGATATTGAAACGAAATTAAACATATATTGCGATATCNTGCGATATCTAAAGGGGACCATTAATATGAGTTTGTTTCATAGTAACGAAAATAGTGCAAATCTTATTGGTCATGTATATGCAGGTTATTTATTTGATCCACACAAAGATTGATCTCAAACAGGCTATGTGCTCATATGTGGAGATACTACCATATCTTGGCAATCTACAAAATAATCTATGTGGCTACTTAACTAAATCATGCTGAGATAATAGCTATTCATGAAGCAACATGCATAACACAATTAAAAGAAAGATTCATAAAAGGAGATAGAACAAAGCACATTTCATCAAAGCTTTTCTTTGCACATGATCTCCAAAAGAATGGTGATATCAACGTGAACAGATTCGTTCGAATAATAATATGACCGATTTATTCACTAAGTCTCTGTTCAACTACAACTTTCGAGAAAGTGGTGCACAAGATTGGGATGCGAAGATTCAAGTTTTGAATTGATGTTATCATTAGTAGGAGTTAGTACACGTTGTACTCTTTTTTTCTTGCAAGATTTTATCTCACTGGATTTTTCTTGTAGGTTTTTAATGAGGCAGCCAAAATGCGTATTAAGATATGTGTGCTCTTTTTTCTTCACTAGAATTTTTGTTCATTGGGGTTTTTTCTAGTAAGGTTTTAAGAAGACACATTATCTATCAAATAGACATTCAAGGGGGAG
>JACEIK010008148.1:8418-24264 GCA_018107945.1 Datura stramonium
CCAGCCAGACACCAGATGTGCTTAGGCTCAGTAGTCTAGCAGTTCAGGTCCTAATAGGGCACCAGGTGCCAGTCATACCCCCCAAGGCGGGGCGTGACAATATTTTACCCATACTTAGCTATGTTTTGAGAACAAATATTGTGTGTTTTCTTATTTTCTATGTGATTTATGTAAAAAAAAGAGCTAACGCACATGATTAGATGTTTTCAGGTATTAAAGTGATGGATTTGGGATTAATTGTGGCTAAAAAAGCAAGCATGGCAAAACAGGGTTGACAAAATAAGTGTGATGGAAGTTGGCGTCACACAGGCATAGCTGTGCTATGCACTGCACGAAGTACCGACATGGTCGGAGCACCAAGAGGCGCGATGCACTAGGCCCAGGGCGCTATGAGCAGCGCAGCGTACAGTAGTGTGCCGGGAACCAAAAATTCCTATCCCAGTTCGACTAGGAACAGAAGTTGCAAAATCCAATTCTAATCCAAGAAGGAATGATGAAGGCTTAATCTACTACTATATAAACCCCTTCTTAAACATGTTTTAGGCTTACACTTTTGGATTAAAAACATTGTGAATCTTAGTGCAACTTAGTTGAATATTTGTTGGAGAATTCATCAAGTTCTTGTGATTTAATATAGCTTTGGAGATTTTGTTAAACAATTTCATATTATTGTAAGTATTTCATTATAATTTCTTATACATCTTATATTATTTTTTTCATAAATATGAACGGCTAAATCTCTCAAGCTAGGATTGTGGAGACCATTATGGATTAACGAAAGTAGGAAAAAATAAAATATTGATTCTTGAATGGTGAATTCAGTTAGTTATTATTCTCTTTATTTTAATATTTAATCGCCTGTATCTTCAACTTGCTCGACCAAAGAGGTTGAAGTAAGGAAAAGAGAATAATAGTGGTAATTTGAGGCTACCATCCCTCATCTAATTAACTTGAGCTCTAACCGAGGATAGTTAAACCAAGACTCATGGTGAGGGTAAAATATACACACCTAAAGTCCTAGAGGATTTAGGTGAAATTTATCTATGTAAGTCGATAACTTAATCATCAGTCTTACACAAAATTCACCAGGATAGATCACTAATAAAATAAGCCTACTATGTTACGAAATCATGGGGAACACAATCCTAATTTTGTCTCAATAATTTGATAAACAACTCAATCATTGTAAGTATTATTTTTTTCTTTTTATTTTCAACCCCCCTTCTGAAATATTGACTACAGGTTAATTTAATCACCGTTAACATATTATTTCTTTCCTATTCCCTATCGACCCCAACCTAGTTGGGTTACTATATTTGACAGCGAACACTTTGTACTCAATTGTGAAGTGTAATTTGGGCATGATCAGCTATAGAATTTGTCTAGCATAAGGGTCGAGCTCGAGACTTAGCCAATCATGGTGGATGTGAAAGTCGGCTTCGAAATAGTTGGGCTTGTGATTGGCTAATGGATTGATGCTAGCCTGTGTTGGGACTGTACATGAGTGTGTATGACTGTGGAGTTACTCGTTACACTTGGGTCTTGTACAGCTTATCTTGAAACTAGTGTATGGGCTGTGGAGTTGCTTTAGCGCACTAGTGACTGTAGGACGAGTGTATGACTATCAAAACTACTCTGACGCACTGGATTGTACATGATGTTAGACCTGTAAGACCGTGAGGCATGCCCCTGATAAGGTTAGATTGTGAATTGTAAATTATGAATTATTTGTATTGCTTTTTGTTATTATGTGACTTGTGTCGCATGTGTTGAATTTTTCTATTAGTTGTGGATTTAAAATATGAATTGATGTCAGTTGAAGTCATTGAATGTAATGACCTGTCCGGTCATTATAGCACCTTGATGACATAGACGTGAGAAATTTAATGTTTTTGTGAATCTGGTCTATGTTCTCGAAATAAATGTTCATTGTATTGGTGGATTTAAAAGGGGCTGAATTCAAATCAGGTGGGCCAAGTGTACGACCGCCGCAGCGGATATGTCACGACCTGACTCTACACCCTGGACGCGACACGGTACTTGATGCCACAAGTGACCCCAAGCTAACCCATAGCTTTACATCACACTAGTAAACTTAAATAGCATCACAGAAGTTAGAAACATAACTAAATAAAGCTTTTTTCTAAAATAAGAAACGTCTGATAAAATACTGAAACTTATATAACTAATGCAAACAAGTTGAACAATACCAAGTCTGAAAGCCAACTAAGAACTGACGAGCTGCTGGGACAAGCCCCTAGCTAACTCTAAAATCTGAGAATAAGAAACTGAAATAGAACTAAAACTTCGTCCTCGAAAAAAATGAGAGCTCACCAAGCTAAAGCTACTGAAATTGCCTGAGGAAGGGGAACTACTGTCGCTGCTGTGACTAAGAACCTACACATGTATCATAATACAATACAACATGAAAATATGCATCAGTACTTTGAATGTGCCGAGTATGCGAGATGTTAGTAAAGCAATAAGAGTACATAACTGAGCTGAGGACATGAAATGACCAACTATAAACTGATGAGTACTGTGATATAACTGTAATAGTTTAAGTACAGGCACTAAATGATGGTCATAAACATATCCTGAAATCTGAATAACTGAATTGAGCGGAACTGAAAAGAGGTATTGTACTATACTATACTATACCGTGGGAGAAACTATAACCAACATATAGTCACGTGAGCTAAACTTTGGAGTCTGATTATACACCCCATTGGACAAGACCCACTATACCTTGCTAGGGTATAGTAGTTGTACTGGGTGATCACTGTCTAATGCCCTTTCGGGATGAAACCTACAGTGGTAACTTAGTTCTGAAAACTTAGGTGTGCTGAACTCTGGCCAGCTTGGTGCTAAGTCCTACTCCCACTAGAAGTCCTAACTGTGACTGCTAGGATGATAGCTCGAAACTGGTTTCCCAATACTTATGTCAGGAGTACTTATCTGGAAGTACCCTGAGAGTCTAAAGGACCTGATAACTGTAAACTAGTGTTCTAAGACTGGCCAGAGCTGCTTTGTCTAAAAGCACCGTAACCGTTTAAGAAAAACCTAGTAACTGATAACTAATACTATGGAGTGCTACTGAACTCCTCAAGAATTGACTACAGTCAAACTGATCAGCTAACTTTACTGAATGATATTGAAAATGCTAAGTACTAACTGAGACCGAACTAGCATTCTAACCGACTGTTAACTTACATGGAGGTAATAACATGGAAATTGCAAGAATTTATAGTCAAGCAACACTTGTATCTACACAATTATGCAAGACTCAATTTACTGTATCAATAGAAACTAGAGCTAAAATCATATGATTTCATGGAAAGAGATACCAACAAGAAATATAGCAAACCACAACATTCAAAACTCATGGAAATTGTAACAAGATGGGAATCCATAGTTCAGTGACAGACAAACCCTAGCTTTGAACTTTGGAGTTGGAACTGATAAAATTCTCAGAAGAGTTTTGGGGAACAAGGGAAGAACAATTCTCTTGTTGAATTCCTACATAACTCATGGAAATTGTAATAAGATAGGAATCCATAATTTACTAACAAACAAACCCTAGCTTTGAACTTCTAAGTTGGAACTGATAAAATTCTCAGGAGAGTTTTGGGGAACAAGGGAAGAACAATTCCCTTTTTGAATTCCCACATACCTGGAGTAGAATTCTTGAGAATACTATCAACTAACCCTCCCTAAATCCTTCTGAAAATAACCCCAAATGACTTGGTTTAAGAGTTAAAAAGGTGAGAAGTTACAAAAATGTCCCTAGAAGAAAGACTGGAAAACTGCCCATCGGGGTCCAACGGGTCACACAACGAGTCGTTGGTCCTGGGCCAAAAATGTCCGCCTACTGGAATTGTGAAACGGGAGGGGACAACAACTTGTTGGGCCAACCAATGGGTCGTTGGTTCCTATCGTGGAGACTGGAGGAATTTTTGAACAGGAGCTTAGACTCCTACTAACGGGTGACACAACGCCTCGTTGGTCCGACCAATGGGTTGTTGTCACCACTTTTACTAGCCACTGGAATTTTTGGGCTTGGATCACGGATGGGAACTATGACTCATTGTGTGGAACAACATGTCATTGTTGCCACCGGAAGGGATTTCTCACTTTGTCAGACTTCCACCCCCCCAGCTCAACTGGATGGGCTGTTGGTCACTTCCATGACCCATTACTGGGCTCGTTGGTTTTGGAAAGACAAACCACATGACTGACAACGACTCAGTCAATGGGTCATTATAATTGACGATGACTTATTGTCTGAATCATTTTGAGATAAAATTTTCTTGACTTTTTATGTTGAGTCTGGGTTTTGGTCTATGAAATTTTTGGGGTGTTACAATATCTCCCTGTTGGGATCTTTCTACCCAAACCTCATCACCCCTTTCATAAGTGAAATCTTAAGATAAACCTAATCATCAACAACAAACTCTATCTCTCTTCTCCTTATATCTACGTATGATTTCTGTAGGCTCGGTGCTATATTCAACCTTTCTCTGATTAGCTGCATTTTCTGCATAGCCTCATGAACTAAATTTGTCCCTATCAAGGTAGCTTCACTAACCTTAAACCACCCTATAGGATACCTACATCTCCTACCATATAATGCCTTGAATGGGGCCATCTGAATACTTGAGTGGTAGCTATTGTTGTATGCAAACTCGATGAGAGCTAGGAGATCATCACAATTGCCCTTGAAATCAATCACACAAGCTCTCAACATGTTCTCCAGAGTCTAAATAGTCTGCTCATCTTGTCCATATGTCTACGGGTGAAAAGCAGTACTGAGCTTGACCTGAGTGCCAAGTCCTTTTTGAAATGACTTCCAGAATTGCATAGTAAACTGAGTACCTCTATATTAGATGGTGGACAAGAGAACTCCATGTAACCTGACTAGCTCCCAAATGTATAGTATATCATAATCCTCTGCTGAGTTGGTAGTCTTAATTAGTAGAAAATATGCTGACTTAGTCCTCCGATCTATTACCACCCAAATGGAATCATGTTGTCGGCGCGTATGAGGTAAACTTGTAATGAAGTCCATGTTCACCTCTTCCCACTTCCACGTGGGTATGCTAATATCCTAAGTCATACCCCCAGGTCTCTGATGTTCAACCTTAACCTGCTGGCAGTTAGAACACTTAGCTATAAATTCTGTAATGTCCCTCTTCATGCCGTTCCACCAATAGATTTCTCGTAGGTCACGATACATCTTAGTGAAACCTGGGTGACTAGAATATCTGGGGATGTGTCCTTCTGTTAGTATTTGCTGTCTCAAGTCATCCACGTCTGGAACACACAGTCTGCCCCAGTAACGAAGCACACCCACCATCTCCCCCTTTGGAGAAAGTCTCAACTTCTTTTATTAGAACTGCTTCTTTCAGTTTAAGTAATATGAGGTTTTCATCCTGCTTTAACTTGATCTCTACTACCATAGAGGATTCTGACCCACTCTGGATTACAACTCCACCCTTAACTGAATCAACTAACTACACCCCCAATCTAGCTAACCTGTGGAAATCATTTGCTAGTTCCCTTTTGCCCTCTTCAACATGAGCAACTCCATCCTACTTAAGGCATCAACCACTATATTGGCCTTGCCCGGGGGATATAACACACTTACACCATAGTCTTTTAATAACTCCAACCACTTTCTCTGACAGAGGTTCAAGTCCTTCTGACTGAACATGTATTGAAGGCTCTTGAAGTCAGTGAAAATATCCACATGAACCCCATAAAGGAAATGTCTCCATATCTTCAAAGAAAATACCACTGCCGCCAATTCAAGATCATGAGTCAGATAATTCTTCTCATGAACCTTGAGCTGTTTGGAGGCATAAGCTATCATCTTACCCCGCTGCATTAGGATGCAACCGAGGCCAACTCAGTAAGCATCACAATAAACTGTGAAACTATTTGTTCCTTCTGGCAAGGTCAAAATCGGAGTTGCAGTAAGTCGAGTCTTGAACTCTTGGAAACTCTTCTCACATGAATCTGACCACTTAAACTTGACCTTTTTCTGAGTCAGTTTAGTTAGAGGGGATGCAATGGAGAAAACCCCTCTACAAACTGTCGGTAGTAACCAGCTAAACACAGGAAACTCCTGATATCTGTTGGAGAAACGGGTCTCGGCCAATCTTTTACCGCTGATATCTTTTGAGGATCTACTTGTATACCCTCACCCAAGACCATATGACTGATAATGCTCAAACTCACATACCTAACAAAGTATGAAATGGACGTTGTCAATAAAGAACCCAACAAAGAGGTTGGGGTCGAACCCATAGGAAATATGGTAAGAACAAGATTAATGCCATATTTAAGCTTTTTGGTGGGTTATCTCTAAATTGGGGGGTTTATAGAGAAACAATTGTAAAACAAGTGTAAAACCAAGTGTTGTAAATCAAAAATTGCTATTAACTAGGGTAATTGTTCCCCATGGGTTCATGACTACTTTGGGTTTATGCTCGTGATCGATCCCAATGCTTACTTGTAGAACTAATAACTAGGGTTTATCCAAACGACTGGTTGGTCCCTATTGGATGTCTATACTCAATCACCGGTTAGGTCTCATGAGCACTTTCATATTAACCATTATCAATATGTTCCAAATTAACTATCCTGCAACTGCAACTCAAGTCATATAATGATCATAAAAATCAAGGCTTTGTTATACTTCTCTTTTCCTAATCTCTACCTCTCTAGCTTAAGAAGGTAGAGAATTCAGTAAAGTCCCAACGTTGCGCTTCGTTAAGAAACATTAAAGACGAAGAGAATACAATACAAGCATTTAGCATTGGTTTCGAATCACTTTGTCTAACCCTAGTTTGTTAATCCACCATGGTTCCCACAATCCTAGTTGTGGAGGTTTTAGCCTCTCAAAATTATAAGATTGTGATTAGTTTTCGTAGACAAACACATAATTAAATACTTACAATGCTGATTGAAAGAAAACTCGCTGTGAATATTGCAATAGAATATGATGAACGAAATCAAGAACAATTGAGAAATCCAAGTTTTGATTCTCAAGAATTGCTCTCCAATTTTGTCAAACACTAATTACAAACTTGATAGCAATTGACAATCAACTAATTCTGTCTGTCTTTAACCTAAAAGAAACATAAAATGCATTTATACAGAAAATGAAATATTTTTCCTAAGTTAACAGGGAAATAACCAAATTTGGTGCCGACACATCCTACGACTCATCATACGACCCATAACAATGGGTCATGCCTTGCTCTTGTACATTCCTTGATTTATGCAGAATTAGCCAAGTGTTGGCATCTTGTACGACTCGTAACATTATCCCATGAGTCGTACAATCCAATCGTTGTTTGTCTTTGAGAACTTTTACATCTTTTGAAGTTTTCTACGAGTGTCTTGATACCCCTTGTACCTTGTTCCTACAACTCGTGATAGATTGTTGCATATTGAGTTCTGCCAAGTCCTTAAAAGTCACTGAAGCTTCCCATGACTCCTGGTACGGGTCGTTGGTAGATGCTATGATCCGTAGGTGCTACCTGTACTAGGAGACTTCTTGTGCAAATTTTCTCTAAAGTATTCCACGACTCCAGTCACGACTCATACCAGCTTGGTACGACTCGTACTAAGAGACGTACTTTGCCTTTGTAGTGTTCCAGCCATCAGAGCTTTTCCACGAGTCTCAGTATGACTCGTACTGAGATCAGTACTTGGCTGCTTTCTTGCACTTTTCTGTATCTTTTGCACATTTTTGCTCCAACACCTATTTTCCCTTGAAAAAGAGTAAAAATACCCCATATCCGTATAAACATATCTAAGTTTATGCTATTTTTTCAGTTTTAAGCGTCGAAAATGCTATAAATTCACAGCACATCAACACCCTCAACTTAAGACTTTTGCATGTCCTCTGGAAAAGAAAACAAAAATTAAAAATGATACTTAACTATAAAATAAACCTAGGATACTACAGCCAACACCAACCAAAATTTGCACTATGAACTCAAACAACTTTTGACCCTTTTTCCGGTAAATCAAATCAACATATGCACATCAAGTAACCACAAACCATGATAAACAGGGATCAAGACATGTCATCTAGTTGTTAATAGAGAATCAAGTCATTACCAATGCTTTCATATGGACAACTGGCAAAATAAAACACAAACTATGCACCCTCACAACAAATGAAGTCCCCAACTCACAGATATATGAAAATTTGAATCGTGGGACTGAACATGTAAGACTCTCACTCTCACAAGAAAGTTTCAAATACTACACATCGGATACCATATGCTTGCCCTTATTTTCTATACTTTTGCTCTTCGGACGGTCAGGCTAGGATCACTATAGGACTTTATTTGGCTTGTAATGTAGGTTTTCGGGCTGGGTATAATAAATATGGAATTTTTAGTGACTAAACCCTCTTTGGAACTACATAACGTGGCTCCACTTTTTACTTATTTCACCCTTTTCAGTTTTTCAACTTTTTCCTCTCTTTTCTCCATTTCTATGCAATTTTATGGGTGTGGTGTGTTTTCAAATTTTCATTCATTTTTCTCTTTTGTATCTTCTTTTCAGTTTTTCCTTTTCAGCTCTTTTTTCTTCTTTTGTTGTCACACCACACCTCATTTTTAACCCTTTTTCTTTTTATTTTCTTTTTTACCTCCCCATGATCTATGTACCCCTACTCTAGCCACCCTCAACTTAGGCATTTTTCCTGGGTTGAGGTTCGTAATGTCTATGGAGGGACCAGGGAAAAAACGGGTTCATTATAAAAAATGGGTAAGGTTAATTAGTTAATTAAAGAAAAATGGTTCATTTAAGGATCAAAATTGGGATCAAAGGAATCATATAATTTTGGTAGCGTAATTTATGCTAAAATGGGCTAAACAAAAATGACCTATGATCCTTTCTTAACCAACTATCCTAAAACCTATGTAAAGACCAACCGGGCAAGTTCTAGATCCTCTATGCAGTATTGAACTAGGTACAAACCTCACTTACTCATGGTACATTTTTGCATTCATTCTACATGTTCGGTTCATACATGGCCAACTATAACTACTCATG
Source organism: Datura stramonium (assembly GCA_018107945.1). Taxonomy (NCBI): domain Eukaryota; kingdom Viridiplantae; phylum Streptophyta; class Magnoliopsida; order Solanales; family Solanaceae; genus Datura; species Datura stramonium. The sequence continues at coordinate 17,497 of JACEIK010008148.1, forward strand.
CTAATACACTAAATGACACAAGAAGATCCACTTAAATCATGTTTTGTAGTCAACAGGTACACAACTAACCATAAAAAATTTTAAACAGGGTCAATTTTTTCAAAACTTCAAAACTAGTGCATTTTTATTGGGCGAGTAATTCTAAACTACTTTCTAATTAAACAAAACATCCTAAACATGCCGGTTCTACTAGTTATCATGCTCGAGGGAAAAGAAACATGGCAATAAAAACCCTCGAATGAATCCAAAAATTCTAAAAAATTATACAAGTACACCCGCTCTCCTTTTGAAAAGCACGCTTTGTCCTCGAAGCATAGAACACAAAACATAAGGAAGGGAACATACCTGTGGCTACTCATACTTCACCTTCCATGGGTTTCCTCCCATGCAGCGCCTGATTTAATGTCGCGACACAAAATAACTTCCATGATTTTTCAGGTATCATCAAGGTACACCGCCTTAATTCCTGTTATTTCCTCAATGTCTCCCAAATACAAATTTATCCTTTACCCGTTCACCTTGAACCTTTTGCCATCTTTATTTTCAAGCTCCACTGCAACCATATGGGGACACATTCAGCACTCTGTATGAACCCATCCATCTAGATTTTAATTTTTTGGGATGCAAACAGAGCCTTAAATTGAACAGCAAGACTAGATCACCAGCATTGAACTCCCTCCTTGCAATATTCTTATCATGATAGATCTTCATTCTTTCTTTATAAATGGATGCACTCTCATAAGCTTGAAGTCAGAATTCATCTAACTTATTGAGCTGGTCAAGTCTCAACTTGGTTGCTTCATTCCAATCTAAGTTCAGCTTTTTCAGAGTCCATAATGCCTTATGCTCTAACTCTACCAATAGATGATATGACTTGCCATAGATAAGATGATATAGAGATAACCTGATGGGAGTGTTATAAGCTGTTTGATATTCCCACAACGCATCATCGAGCTTCCTAGACCAATCTGTCCAGTTGGTATTCACCATTTTGGCCAGAATGGTCTTTATCTCCCTGTTTGAAACTTTCACCTGCCCACTTGATTAAGAATGGTAAGGTGTTTCCACCTTATTCTTGATGCCATATTTTTCCAGTAGAGTTTTAAAGAGGCGGTTAGAAAAGTATGATCCACCATCACTGATGGTTGCTCTGGGAGTACCAAACCTAGAGAATATGTGTTTCTGCAGTAATCCTGTGACACTTTTTCCCTCATTGTTAGGTATGCAATATACTCTACCCATTTGGAGACATAATCCACCGCCACCAAGATGTATTTCATCCCATATGAGCTAAAAAATAGGCCCATGAAGTTAATACTCCGGACATCGAATAACTCAACTTCTAAAATAGAGGCCAATGGTAATTCATGCTTGCGAGTAATTCCACCTTGTCTTTGGCCCTGATCACATGCTTTGGTATAATCATAAGCATCCTGGTGAATAGAGGGCCAATAATACCCACACTGTAGAATTTTGTGCATAGTTCAGATACCACTATGATGACCCCCAAATGGGGATGAGTGGCAAGCCTCCAGAATGCTCGACATCTCTACATCTGGCACACACCTCCGGATTAATCCATGTACACAAATGTGGAATAAATAAGGTTCATCCCAATAGTACCTTCGAGCGTCGAATAAGAACTTCTTGTTTCATATCTGCTGGGATCATGTTGCTGACTGAATAATTTGTATAGTTAGTGAACCAGGGAATCAAGAGTCTTGAGATGTAGCTAATACCTGTTCATCTGGGAAAGCATCATCTATATCAATATCCTCTCTTGCTCTAGCCTCAGATTCCAGTCTAGACAGGTGATCAGCTACCTGATTTTCAGTTCCTTTCTGGTCTTTCACCTCAAACTCAAATTCTTAGAGCAATAACATCCATCTGATCAACCTGGGTTTAGCATCCTTTTTAGACATCAGGTACCTCAAAGCAACATGGTCTGTATGAACGATCACCTTAGTTCCAAGCAAGTATGCTCAAATTTAGTTCCAAGCAAGTATGCTCGAAACTTTTCAAATGCAAAGACCACTGCTAAAAGCTCTTGTTCTGTGACCGTGTAGTTATTTTTGGCTGTGGTTAGTATTTTACTAGCATAGTAGATAGGGTGAAAGATCTTTGATCTCCGTTAGCCCAAAACAACACTGAGGGCTACCCCGCTAGCATCACACATTACCTCAAATGGAAGAGACCAATCTGGAGCTGTAATAATAGGAGCAGTTATGAGTTTCTTCTTCAGGCACTCAAAAGTCCTTCAGACATGCCTCATCAAACACAGACTTCACCTCCTTCTCGAGTAGTTTGCACAATGGCTGCAATCATTGAAAAGTCCTTAATGAACCTCCTATAGAATCTTGTATTCCCTAAAAGGCTTCTAACCCCTTTTATGGAAATAGGCGGTGGCAATCCTGCTATTACTCCAATTTTTTCCTTGTCCACCTCTATCCCTTTTCCAGAGATTTTGCGACCCAACACTATTCCTTCTTTGACTTTGAAATGACATTTTTCCCAATTTAGGACTAGATTAGTTTCTTCGCATCTATTCAACACTTTTCCCAAATGTTTGAGGAGATTTGAATGAGTCACCCACAACTGAGAAGTCATCCATAAATAACTTGATGGTATCCTCCACCATATCCGAGAATATCGACATCATACTACGCTGGAGTGTGGATGGTGCACTGCACAACCCAAAATTCATTCTCCTAAAAGAAAATTTTCCATACGGGCAAGTGAAGGTGGTCTTGACTTGGTCTTCCGAGGCTATAGTGATCTGATTGTACCCCGAATAACCATCAAGAAAATAGTACTAGCCTCTACCTGCCAACCTGTCACGCATCTGGTCCATGAATGGCATCGTAAAGTGGTCTTTCTAGGTCCAGTGGTTGAGCTTTCAGTAATCCACGCATACACGCCAACCTATGACTGGTCTTGTTGGTATCAACTTATTCTTCTCATTAGGTACCGCTGTGATCCCACCTTTCTTTTGCACACATTGTACCGGACTTACCCACTTGCTATCCACAATGGGGTAAACTACATCAGCATCTAGCCGCTTGATAATCTCCTTTTTCACTACTTCTTGCATCGGTGGGTTTAGGTGTCAATGATATTCTATGCTTGGGATGCAATTTCGCTCGAGATGGATTTTGTGAGTGCATATACCTGGAGGGATTTCAATGATCTCAGCTATGGTCCATTCGATTGTCTTCTTGTGCCTTTTCAATACTGTGACCAAAGATTCTACTTGCCAGTCTATCAAGTTAGCTGCAATAATCACTGGCAAAGTATTGTCATCACCTAAGAATGCATATTTGAGGTGGGAAGGTAATGCCTTAAGTTTCAGAATTGGTGGTACCTCCACTAATGGCTTTGTTGGCGGAGTTACACGGTTCTTTAAGTCAAGGTCTAACTTCTTTGGTCTGAAGTTATATGACCCCATTCCTTCTAGAGAATTTACCAATTTTGTGTACCCCGTCACTCCATCTCCTTCATAGTTCATCAAGATAGCTGTCAGTGTATCAATATTCATCAGCTCTCCCATGGGCACTAGCAGCCTCTTGTCTTCCATCTGGGTATTCGCAGAAGTAGCTTCCTTGGTGTAGCTTGAATGAATCACAAAAGAAAAACAAGGAAAATGTAAATGGGGAAATAACAACCAAAAAAGTTAAACATAAGCAATTAATATAATCTTAGCCGTATTCTCCGAAAACGGCGCCACTTTTTAATAACACTCAAACTCACACTCCTGACAAAGTATGAAGCGGACATTGTTAATAAAGAACCCAACAAAGAGGTTGGGGTCGAACCCACAGGGAATATGGTAAGAACTAGACTAATTCCATATTTAAGCTTTTTGGCGGGTTATCTCCAAATTGGGGGGTTTATAGAGAATCAATTGTAAAACAGGCGTAAAACCAAGTGTTGTAAATAAGGAATTGCAATTAAATAGGGTAAGTGTTCCCCATGGGTTCATAACTACTTTGGGTTTACACTTGCGATCGATCCCAATGCTTACTTGTAGAACTGATAACTAGAGTTTATCCAAATGACTGGTTCGTCCCTATTGGATGACTATACTCAATCACCGGGTTAGGTCTCACGAGCACTTTTATATTAACCGTTATCAATATGTTTCAAATTAACTGTCCCGTGACTGCAACTCAAGTCATACAATGATCATAAAACTCAAGGCTTTATTGTACTTCTCTTTTCCTAATCTGTACCTCTCTAGGCTCAAGCAAGTAGAGAATTCAGGAAATTCCTAACGTTGCACTTCGTTAAGAAATATTAAAGACAAAGAGAATACAATTCAAGCATTTAGCATTGGTTTCAAATCACTTTGTCTAACCCTAGTTCGTTAATCCACCATGGTTCCCACAGTTCTAGTTGTGGAGGTTTTAGCCTCTCATAATTGTAAGATTGTGATTAGTATTCATAGACAAACACATAATTAAATACTTACAATGATGATTGGAAGAAAACCTACTATGAATATTGCAATAGAATATGATGAACAAAATCAAGAACAATTGAGAAATCCAAGTTTTGATTCTCAAGAATTGCTCTGTAATGTTGTCAAAAACTAATTACAAATTTGATAGCAGTTGACAATCAACTAATTCTGACCTTCTCTAACCTAAAATAAACATAAAACACATTTATACAGACAATGAAATCCTTTTTCTAAGTTAACAGGAAAATAACCAAATCTGGTGCCGACACATCCTACGACTCATCATATGACCCGTAACAATGGGTCATGCCTTGCTCTTGTACATTCCTTTATTTCTGCAGAATTGGCCAAGTGTTGGCATCTGGTATGACTTGTAACATGATCCCATGAGTCGTACAATCCAATTATGGTTTGGCTCTTAGAACTTTGACATCTTTTGAAGTTTTCTATCAGTGTCTTGGTATGCCTCGTACCTTGCTCCTATGACTCATGACAACTTTTTGCATCTTGAGTTCTGCCAAGTCCTTAAAAATCACTGAAGCTACCTACGGCTCCGGGTACTGGTCGTAGGTAGATGCTACGATTCGTAGGTGCTACCCGTACTAGGAGACTTTTGTGCAAAATTTCTCTGAAGTATTCCACATCCCCAGTCACGGCTCGTACTGGCTTTGTATGACTGGTACTAAGAGTCGTACTTTGCCTTTGCAGTGTTCCAACCTTTTGAGATTTTCCACGAGTCTCAATATAGCTTGTACAATCTAGGTACGCCTCGTACTGAGATCAGTACTTGGCTGCTTTTGTGTACTTTGTTGCATTTTTCACACATTTTTTCTCCAACACCTATTTTCCACGAAAACAGAGTCATATCCGTATAAACATACCTAAGTCGATGCTACTTTCCCAGCTTTAAGCGTCGAAAGTGATATAAACTCACAATACATCAATGAAAGAGGAAGGAAACTAACTTCAGCCAGAGTTCACACTTACTAAATTTAGTGAACAACTGGCGGTCTCTAAGAGTCTGCAACACTATACTCAGGTGATTAGCATGTTCCTCTTCATTTTTGGAGTATACCAAGATGTCATCTATGAACACAATGATGAACATGTCCAGGTACAACTTAAGTACCCTATTCATCAGGTCCATAAAAGCTGCAGGAGCATTGGTTAGTCTAAAAGACAAAACCACAAATTCTTAGTGGCCATACTAAGTTCTGAAGGTTGTTTTTGCTATGTCACTTTCTCTGACCCTAAGCTGATGATATCCCGATTTGAGATCTATCTTGGAAAAATAACTAGATCCTTGTAGCTGATCAAACAAGTTATCTATCCTGGGTAAGGGATACCTATTATTAACTGTAACTTTGTTCAGTTGACGGTAGTTGATGCACATTCTGAGTGTATCGTCTTTCTTTCGCGCGAACAATACTAGAGCACCCCATGGAGAGATACTAGGTCTGATGAAGCCCTTATCTAGAAGGTCCTTCAGCTGTTCCTTCAACTCCTTAAGCTCAGCTGGAACCATTCTGTAAAGAGGAATAGATATGGGCTGTGTGTCTGGGAGAAGGTCTATGCCAAAGTCTATTTCCCACTCGGGAGAGACTTTGGGAAGATCTTTGGGAAAAACATCAGGGAATTCACTGACAACAATAACTGGCTGAATAGTTGGGGTCTCAGAGCTGGAATCCCTTACCCTAACTAGGTGATTGAGGCAACCCTTTGAGATCATCTTCCGGGCCTTAAGGTAGAAAATAAACTGACCCTTGGGCGCTGAAACACTACCCTCCCATTCTATGACTGGCTTGGAGGGAAACTAAAACTTGACAACTCTAGTTCTGCAGTCGACTGAGGCATAACTGGAATGTAACCAATCCATACCAAGAATGTGTTCAAAGTCGACCATTTCTAGCTCTACTAGATCAACTGGGATGACTTTACTCAATACAGGGACTAGGTAATTTCTATATACCCGGCTGGCTCTTACTGATTCACCAATCGGAGAGAAACTGAGAACAGTTCTAAGAGGAATTCTGGACTGATATCGAACTGGACAACTATGTAAGGAGTCACGAATGAAAGGGTGGCTCTTGGATCTAGTAGGGAATATACATCTAGATAGAAAAGATGTAACATACCCATGACCACGTTAGGTGAGCTGTCATGATCCTGATGAGAAGACAAGGCATAAAAATGATTTTGGTGCTGTCCGCTGATCTGGGGCATATTTATATGCCCAAGTGATACTCAAATGCATCGGTTTTGCCTTGTTTATCCAACAATTTTAGTACATTCTCATGTAAATTGTAGGG
>JACEIK010008148.1:49547-66101 GCA_018107945.1 Datura stramonium
TTATTGCCTATGGATTAAAACTCTCGTATTTAACCCAACTTAAGAATCATGAACCTTCCACCTACATTTCTGTGATAAAAAGAAATTCATGTTCTAGCTAACAAAGATCAATGTTCAAGGAGGGTATATGGGTGAAATGGCTAAATATCCAAAAGCCTAAAATCATATTCGAAGTGCAACTACATCTAGGATTTCTCCTTGAGTCACACTTAGGGCAAGTTCTAGACAAGAAGTCATGCATGAGACTTATAAAAAATTGCTCACCACACAAGGCATCACCCTTAAAGGGTCCACAAGAGTCATTTTCATCACAAGATTTCAAGTTAGGACATCAAAGAAGGCAACCTCATAAGGAAAGAAAAGAATTTACAAAGTATGACAAAGAGTGCTATGCTCTAGCATCAAACATCTGCTCATTATGTTTCATTTTAATGCCCTAATTTTAAAATTTCATTTCAATTTTTTTTTCTGGTGGTGCCTTTTAAAACAGCTTCATCAGAAGACTCAAAAGCAACATGACATTTTTCCTTAAGAGAGTCGCCACACAGTCTATCATTGGGAAGTGCCAATGTGGTTCTACAACAAAAAGGTAAAGAAAAGCGAAAAACATGTTCCCCGGGAAAGAACCGTGGTATGAAAAAAACCCTTGGAGTTTATTTACTATCCTACTATTTACAAAGGAGAACAACCAAAGGACTTGGGTCCTGAGGGAGTATATAATTAAAGACAAGGACCCTACTATTATTTTGCATATTTCATGACATACATCTCTCTTCCCCCTACTTAAAACCAGACATTGCCCCCAATGTAGCAAAAATGACAGATAATAAGGTGAAGGAGGCTTCCTAATTGAATTAGTGGTTGGGATGAGACTTCCAAGTATGTGAGGCTGCATCAAATTGCCAAAAAGCTATTTCTTCGACAGTTGGTCATAGTGGATCATGTGGGAGTTCCACTGGTTTCTCGGGTTCTGGCATCACCCATCTGTTCGGCAGAGTTCGAAGCTCATGATAAGAAGTTGTTGCCACTCTGCTAGGTGCCCAGGATGGATCTACTTCATACACTGATAGGATTAGAAGGGGTGGTGGTAGGCTATGATATAATTCCTCATCTGATACTATTTCTAATGTGCTGTCATAACCCACCCACCAATCGTCCGGTGGACTTTTGGGTGCCTCAAGCTACACAGGCACCGCTGCAGGTTCAGAAGGGTTTGAGTTTCTGGTATAAGGAGGTTTATCGAGAGCAGACACCTCTCTTCTTAAGGAAATCACCTCTCTCTTAAGGAACTCAACTGTGGAGCATAGGCTCTTCAACTTATGCAAAGCAGGTCACATGGCTTTCTTGATGGCATTTTGTATCATAGATGGGATAGACTTAGCTAGATTCACAAGCTAGCTCTCATGTACTTGGTCCCTTTGTGCTATTTTGAGCAACTTTGGAGGTTTTAGGGTGGGGACAACAGCTTGATGGAATTGAGAAGTCGATGTGGTAGAAGACGCTGAAGGCAGTGGTGAAGTCTTACTTGTTGTACACTTTGCTCGCTTCATAGTTGGAGCATCTTTGTCAGTTTTAGTAGCTAATGTAATCATACCTTTGGCCCGAACAGTCCTGTCCAATTGTTGGAACAAAGGACATACAACCCGCACACATAACATACTCACGAGGCTGGGAAATGGAAACGTCGAGGCCTACTTCTTGGCTCTTTATTTGAATTGATCGAAAATGAGCTCCCCTACATTGATGTGCACATGATATATGATGCATGCTACAAGAATAGAAACTTCAATTGGGACTTCTGTTTTATTCTGAGAAGGCATTAGCCGTGAACAAACCAAATCTAACCACATGCGGGCCTCAAACTTCAAGTCACGATGATGAATTAGACCCCTAGAGATGGCCAATTATGGTTGGCCAAGTGCAATCATGTTGGCTACCCATTGGAATTGATTCCCTTTATCTTCCACCTTCTTGCGGAACATCGAGTGTGATTCGATTGGCTCCACCCAATAAATCTAATTGATTGCCTCGAAAGTTATGGGTACCTCTAGCCCCCACATCCAAACCGATGGTAGGCATGGTAATGTATTTGTGCGGTATTTATTCTTGAGGAGTTGTTGCCTGGCCCTGTATGAAGCATAGAATTAGTACACCAATTATGGAAAATATGGGTCAAAAGGTTTGGTGAATGGACCCCAGTCGCTCATCCCAATCTGGTCGTAGATATCAGGAAAGACATTTTTGAAGGAGTCCACTTTAAATTAGGCTTCTTCATGTATGGATCGCTTCTCCTTGAAAGCCACATAATACTCCTCCATTCTTTCCAACCCAAACCAAGCTTGTGTATTGTTGGTGTGTATCGTTGCTTGGCCTTGGTAAGACTGCGGGGAAACAGACATGATGCTGCAAACTAAGGTTAGAGTGGTGCACATATTTTGAAACTTAAATCAAGGAAGAAAAAAAAAGAAATAAAGTTTAATAATTTCAGCCTTCAAGAGACATCGGTGAATCATCGGTGAAATGCCGATGCAGATTCGCGAAGCGCCGATGAGTCGCCGATGTGAAGCAGTGACCTGGGAGAACATCATACTATCAGCACCATTCTGGCGAAATGCTGAACTGGATCCGCGAAGCACCGATATACCGCAGAGTGATACCCACATGAAATATTGGGCAGGTCAATCTGCGAGACAACCAGCAATTCTCGGAACACGATTAACCCACATGCCATCCCCACATAGATGTACATAAATCATAACCTAACCAAATAAAACGACAAGTAGCCCTTAAGAAAGGTGTCGAGCTATCTATGATTGGGCAACTTGAGAGGGTGTCCCACTCAGACTACACCTGAACACCATGTGACACCCACGTGAAAACCACACAAAAATCCACCGACAAATAGCAAAGAACGCATAAAATAAACACCCAAAAAAAAATATCACCAATAGTTTGAAACCATTGAGAGTGAGTGAAAAAGACATTACCAAGTAGGGGAATAGACACAACTGACAAGCCTATGCTTACCGCGGGTATGTTGAGATTACAATGGAGTGATAGAGATGGGTGAGTGAAATTGGATGGAGGTATTTAAATGGGAAAGAAGAGAAATTTGATTGGGTAAGATATGGTGGTCATTAATGGAGGATTGGTGGGAAAGTGGATTGTTTAGGGAAATGAATAAATGGTGGGAAAGAGATGAATGAAAAGTGGGGAAGTGGGAAAGGTTAGTCAAACTTCAAAAAAAGAAAAAATATTTCAACTCGGATGCACCGGCGATCTCCGAAGGGGACCGGCGATTCACTAATGTAATCGACACTAATATCACCTGTTTGAGCTCCTGGAGACCAGATCGGTGATGGACCGGCTTTTTGCAAAATGGATCTGGTGTTTCACCGGTTTAGAAATCGATGACAGGGTTACTTCCAGGTGCACTGGTTAACATCGGCGACTAACCGGTGGTTTGCGCTTTGAAGCGGTACTTCACCGGATTGTTTGCCAACTATCCTTAAATTCTTCAGTGCAATGAACGCAGCCGGCAGTTCATGGAACGCTGCCTGTGGTTCACCAGTCTAGCACCGGCCAGCCCTGTCCTTGCTCTTTTTAAAGTTCACTAACCTGACCTAGAAAAATAAAAAACAACAATGTATAAGAAGAGTTAGAAAAAGAAAAATAAAAATGCTTGGGTTGCCTCCCAAGAAGCGCCTTAGTTAACATCGTGGCACGACGAAGGTCTCTCAGGGCTTACGGTTCATCGAGATATATAACCTCTGTTCGGACAACCTGTTCCAACACCCTCAGATATCTTTTAACTCATTGACTATTCACTTTGAACTTGCTCCCATTCTCTCCATGGAGTTCTATGGAACCATTCTCATACACCCGAGATACCTTAAAAGGACCTGACCATTTAGACTTTAATTTCTCGGGGAATAGCCGTAGTCGTGAATTGAACAGCAACACCCAATCCCCTGGAGAAAAACAGCAACACCCAATCCCCTGGAGAAAAACTACGCTACAACACTTTTTAGTCATGATAATGTTTCATTCTTGCTTTGTAAATAACTGCATTCTCATATGCCCTCATTCTAAATTCATCCAACTCATGTAAATTATGGACTCGACCTTGGACAGCTCTTCCCCATTAGATATTTAAACTTTTCAATGCCCACAAAGCTTTGTGTTCTAACTAAATTGGGAGGTGACATGATTTTCCACACACCAGCTGATAAGGAGACATTCTAATCGGCATTTTAAACGCACTCCGATATTCCCACAAGGCATCATTTAACTTCCGCGCCCAATCGGTTCTATTAACATTGAATGTTTTAGTCAAGATGGATTTTATCTCCCGATTTGAAAGTTCCACTTGTCCGCTGGTTTGCGGGTGATAAGGGGTGGGCACTTTGTGGTTCACACCATATTTAGCTAGCAATGTACTGAATACTCAGTTGCAAAAATGAGAACCTCCATCTCTAATGATGGCTCTGGGAGTACCAAACCGCAAGAAGATATGTTTCTTCAAAAAGGTTGTTACGCTCCTCCCTTCATTATTTGGTAGTGCAAAATCTTCTACCCATTTGGAAACATAATTAACTTCTACCAAGATTTATGTGTTTCCATAAGAGCTTACAAAAGGGCCCATGAAGTCGATCTCCTATACATGGAACAACTCAACCTCTAATATCGGTGTTAGTGGAAGTTCATGCCATCTTGAAATACTCCGTCCTTTGACATCGATCACACAGCTTCACAAAGTCATGGGCATCTTGATGTAATGTAGGCCAATAAAACCCACATTATAAAACCTTCGCTGCTATTCGCACACTCCCGTAATGACCTCCAACAGGTGAAGAATGAAAAGCCTCTAGAATTGGGACCATCTCTACTTCTGGAACACACCGACATATTAAACCATCTGCACAACTTCAAAAGAGTTAAGGTTCATCTCAAAAAAATATCTGAACATCATCCATTAATTTCTTCTTTTGCTGAAAGTTCAAGCCTCCGGGTACAATGTTGTTGGCCAGGTAATTAGCAAAATCGACAAACCACAGTGTTAGATCATGGGTTGCAGCTAGAATATGCTCATACAGAAAGAAATCGTTGATCTCTTCATGTGTTCCTAGCTGCCCACTTGTCTCTAGGCACGATAGATGGTCAGCCACTTGATTCTCACATCCCTTACAATCCTTTACCTCAAAGTCGAATTCCTGCAACAACAAAACCCACCTGATCAATCTTGGCTTAGCATCTTTCTTGTCCATTAGATACCTAAGCGCTGCATGGTCCATGTGCAACACCACTTTTGTTCTTAGAAAATATGCCCGAAACTTTTCAAATGCAAACACAACAACGAGTAGCTCCTGCTTTGTTATTGTGTAATTTGTTTGTGCATCAATCAGGGCCTTGCTAGCATAGTAGATTGGGTGAAATATCTTGTCTCTCCGCTAACCAAGGACTGGTCCCAATTCCACCCCACTGGCATCACACATGAGCTCAAATGGTTTTGACTAATCTGGTGCTATAACAATTGGAGAGGAAATCAACCTTTCCTTCAACTCCACAAAAGCATTCAAACACTCTTCATCAAAATTGAACTTTGCTTCTTTCTCCATCAGCCGAAATAGAGGAGGAGCTATCTTAGAGAAATATTTAATAAATCGGCGGTATCAACCCGCATGTCCAAGGAAACTCCTAACTCCCTTCACAGTGCACGGTGGAGGTAACTGATCAATGGCGTCCACTTTGGCTTGATCCACCTCAATCCCTTTTTCAAAAATTTTGTGTCCCAACACAATCCCTTCTTTGACCATAAAGTGACATTTTTCCCAATTAAGGACCAAATTTGTTTAAGTACATCTATTTAATACCTCATCAAAATGTGTCAAACAGTCATCAAACAAGTACCCCACAACTGAGAAATCATCCATGAACACTTTCATAGTATCTTCCACCATATCCGAAAAGATGGATATCATGCATCTTTGCAAAGTGGCAGGGGCATTGCAAAGACCAAAAGGCATCCTCTTGAATGCGAAAGTGCCATAGGGACATGTAAATGTGATTTTTTCTTGATCCTCAAGTGCAATTGAAATTTGATTGTATCCCGAGTATCCATCCAAGAAACAATAGTACTCCTTACAGGACAATCGATCTAGTATTTGTTCAATGAATGGCACCGGGAAATGATCCTTCTTTGTCAAGTAGGTTAACTTACGGTAATCCATGCAAATTCTCCATCCAGTGATTGGACGAGTAGTTGTTAATTCATTCTTTTCATTCGAAAGAACCGTGATGCCTCCTTTCTTTGGCACACACTGCACCAGGCTTACCCAACTACTGTCTGCGATAGGATATACCACACCTGCATCTAGCCATTAAATAATCTCCTTGTTGACCACCTCCTGCATAGGTGGGTTCAACCGCATTTGATGCTCAATTGATGCGCTTCAATATTCTTGAAGATTAATTTTGTGAGTGCAAATCCCCGGAGGAATACCAATGATATCAGCTATTGACCATCATATAGCTCGAATGTGCCTCTTCAATACAACAATGAGTTTATCTACTTGCAAAGGTGTGAGTTTTGATGAAATGATAACCGGGAGAATTGCATTCTCCCCCAGATATGCATATTGTAGGTGAGTGGGCAAGCATTTGAGCTCCAGCGTCGGTGGTGTCACAATAGATGGCTATGATGGAGGAGTTGTATGATTCTTTAAATCAAGGTCAAGCTTTCTTAGTGGGAAAGGATAGTTTCTTATCACCTTACGCACATGAAGAACCTCCTCGAGTTCTTCACCTTTCAAAAATACATAGGCAATTAGTTCTCCAACAACCCCTTCCTCCATTTCCCACTCGAATATTTCATCATCCACAATGGCCTGAGTTGGGGACGTGTTGGTTTCTGTTGTTTGAGCTGCCACATGAGATGCTAACTCATTCATCCTATCCTCCAATTGTTGAATTATTATATCATGACTCTTCAGAGTGGTTGTAAGGTCCAATAGTTTACTCTGCAAATCCTGAATTTCCTCTTAAGTTGAAAGGACCTTTTAAAGCGCCACTTCGAGAGTACTTTCCATATAGGGTGGGACTGACTCATTGCTCTCCTGGATACTCATATCAACTAACCAAACATTGTTCCGACCTTGATTTCCATGATAAGCATACTCATAGCCATGGTTGGCTTGGTGGTATCTTGCAAGGAAACCTTTCATATAGTTCGTCAACCACTCCATCTGCTTCATCATGACCAACAACATTGTGTCTTTCTTCCCCTCTCTACGCCACATCTTATCTACTAGCTTGATGGTCTCCACACAAGGCACCCTCTCTGGGTCTCGTGACCATCCTTCGAAACTACTCATGAGCCACACAGCGATAGGTTAGTAGCAACAATTATTGTGTGGAACTAATTCAACTTAACAATCAACACAAGAATATCAAGTGCTAGTCCCTGTCAACGGCGCCACTTTTGATAACGTCCAAAATATACTCCTCATAGGAAGGGTATACATGGTCAAAGTATCAAAACAAGTAACTCGATGGGTGTCAGGGCCGAATCCCACAAGGACTAGTGAGTGATATTTACAAGTGTCGATTGAGAAGTTGAGGTTAGCTTGAACCACTTAAAATTAATATAAAAACAAATAAATTGAGGGGAGATTGGAATTTATAGTAGATTATAATTGCTAATTTGGTTGCCTATAATAGCAAAATCACCAAGGTTGTTGAAAAGAATGTGAAAGACTAGAGGTGTGGTGTAGATGATATACTAACTAGATAGGGACATGGTAGGTCATCTCATAAGTTCAATTAGTTTAAATAATCTTGATAAAATGGGTAATTACTGCTTTTTAGCTCTATAAATACCTCATACTAGAGTTTTATCAAACCTCTTGCCACTATTAGCTCAACGCGATCAGATTTGGATTAGTAGTTGCACTAATTTCTAGCTATTAGCTACTAATTAGGAGTAAGAATGCAATTTTTGCTATTTCTAACCCAATTTCATAATCTCTCATTCATACCCACTATTAAATCTCTTCCGATACTTTATTATTCTTTTACAAACAACAATCAAGTAAGAACAAATAGACCCACATCATAATCAGTGGATCTCCCATTATCGATTGAAGAGAATCTAACAGATTTACATTCATTTCAATAATATATAGATGACCCTAGCAATACCCACTCTAATTAAGTATTCATCATCACACACCTCTAGTTAATGATTTAGCTACTCATGATTAAGAAAATCAAAAGCACATCCAATAATAAACTCATTGGATTCAATAAAATGAGTAGTAAAATCAAGTTCACAAATAGTCTCCAACAATGGATGTACCTTACTATTAAGAAGAAGAAGAAGAGAATAGTATTTTGCAAATTTTACCAATCAAACTCTCCTTTTCTCTGCCAAAGGAATGTTCTAAAGCTAAGAAAGTAAAAACATGATATGATATGCTCTGCTATGATATGCTTAGTACACAGTACTCTCTCTAAAATTTATATCTAAGAAAATAGGGCATCTTAACTCTCTTATTTCGTGCTGGACAATTTTGCCCCTGAGCAGCATTCTAGAATTGACGGGACGACTAGCGGTTCATTGGTTCCAATTCGTGAACCACCTCCTACATTATCTGCTACTCAATGCATTCCAGTAGTCAGCGGCGGTTCCATCGGCGTTTCGCCGATCTCCATCCGTGCTCTGCCGATCTTTTTTCCTTTTAATCCAGCAAGTCAAGTGCCATTCGATGGCTGAACCGATGAGTTGCCATTGGAAATCCGCATTTCACCGGTGTCTTATTTCCCAAAGGCAGTGGGAATCAACTCTTGATCAGTGTTTTTCCAGTCTTCTTCAGCGGAACGCTGAATTTCAATCCACTTCCTTTTTTTGCTCAATTTCTTGATCTTTTCTTCACATTAGGCATCTGCACATAATAAAAGCAAAAAGGCATAAAATCCACATAAACAACTCACAAACTAAGCAAAACTCAGGCTTAAAAGCCCAATGAGTTGGTGAATTAACCAACTCATCAGGAACCTGGGTGCACTGGAATCCCGGTCTGCTCGGTGTTAAGTCCTACTCCCATTGGATAATCCTAGACTGACTACCAAGCTGATATCTTGAAACTGGGGTCCAAAGACTAAGTCAGGAATACCTATCTGGATGTACCCTGAGAGTCTTATTCGATCGGATTCTGCCACTAGTATTCTAAGACTGGCTAGAGCTGCTTATCTGGAAGGGTCATAACCGTCTAAAGAACAAACTGGAACTGAAGTTGGGGGTGTTAAGACTGGTAAGATCTTCTTATCTAGAAGTGTCAAAACCATCTAAAGAACCACTAAAGTCTTATATGTGATATCCGAGTCTAATAGCTGATAAATAGGAGGCACTAATGACACCTCAAGAAAAAGAATGTAGTCAAACTAATCAGATTACAATTTTGAATAATACTGAGTACATTGATATTCTAACTAAAGCTGGACTAGCATGTAAATTACTGAGATTTCAACTAGTTTTAAGAATATGGGAACCCAAACACTAATATAATCAAGCACAGGAAACAACCAGTCCAATATGCAAGATTCTAATTTACTGAACTGAGAATTTAGGGCTAAATCATTCTACAAGATGCTAACTTCCACAAAATTTCTAAGAATTGGAAAAAATATAGTAGCTAATATCATGAATAATATTCCACTTGAAGTTTATAGATGTCTGTCTGAAATCCTTCTACATTTCGAAACCACAGGGCTATAATTGATAGAAAATCTAGAAAGGGTTTTGGGAACAAAAGGGAAGAATAATTCTCTTGTTGAATTCTCACATACCTGGTGAAGAATTTCCGAAGAGAATCCCCTAGAATTTGAGAAGAAGTTGACTGATGGAATATAATGAAATAGAGCCACTTTGAGGTTCCCTATGAAATGAGGCATGTAAGGGAGCCCTAGTTCTTACTTTGAGAGTTTTTGAGAGAAATCTTACGAATTGATTTTCTTAGAGTGTCATGCCCCTAGTCTACACCCTGGACGAGACATGGTACTTTGAGTCACAAGTAATCCCATGTCAATCCCTGGTCTATCATACACTGGAATTTTGAGTAAACATAATTTGCGGAAGCTTAAGAATACTATCATAAAACATTTATATAGGAAAATAAAATAAATCAGTAAAGTTTGAAATCGTCAGAACAAAACTGAAAGTGTAAAAGTAACATGTATATGTCTGATAGCCACTACAACTAATGAGTTGCTGGGACAAGCCCCTAGCTAATTCCAAATCTAAATAAAACAAACTGAGCTGAAAGAAATAATCTCCGTCCTCGAAGGATGAGGACTTACCAATGAAGCTGCTGAGAAAAGTCTGAGTGAGGTCAGCTAACGACGCTGAATATGAGAACCTGCGGTTATATCATGAAGCGATACATCATAAAAGGTATGTGTTAGTACTTTGAATGTACTAAGTAAGTAGGAGAAAACATAATACTGGATATAAATGATTGAACTAAAACGACATGCAATGACCACTAAAATAACTAAAGTAAACTAAGGTGGTCAAGATGACCCTATCTGATGGTCAAAGAAATGCCCTAAGTCTGAAATTCAGAGTCTGAGGTATTGTACTGAACTGATCTGAACTGACTAACCTAAGACTGAACTGAGCTGACTAGTGGGAGAGTCTATAACTGACATATAACCACGTGAGCTAGACATGGAGTCCGATGTATATGCCCCACCGGTAGGACCCAATATACCTTGTCAGGGTATAAAGGCATGAACTGAGTGATCACAAAAGTCTGGGCCTAATCAGGCCAATATATATTATAACCTATGCTGGCAATCTAGTTCTAGGAACCTGGGTGCGCTGGAACCTCGGTCTGCTCGGTGTTAAGTCCTACTCCCACTGGATAGTCCTAGACTAGATACTAGGCTGATAGCTTGAAACTAGGGCCCAAGACTAGTCAGGTATACATATTTGAAAGCACCCTAAGAGTCTTATCGGACCAGATTATGAAACTGGGTTCTAGACTGGTTAGAGCGGCTTATCTAGAAGTGTCGTAACCATCTAAGGAAAAACTGTAGTCCAAAATTTGGGTCCTAAGGCTAGTCAGCGCTATATATCTAAAGTGCCATGACCGCCTAGTGGACCAATAAACTGAATTTTGAATCTGATGCTAATAACTGGGAGGTATCACAGACATCTCAAGAATTTTTATAGTCAACTGATCAACTGACAAACTCTGAGCAACATTGCGGATTCCTACATCCGGATTGAACTGAACTATGAAGCAACTAATAGAGATTTAAAGTTATTCTAACAATACGGAAATCCCCAATAGGGCAAAAATCAAGCAATAATGAAGACTAATCCAACCAACAGAATTATAGGTATTCTCATTCAACAATAAGGCTAAAATCATTCTTTAAGGTGAAGAATTACACGATATCTAAATAGAAAAAAAATATCTAACAATCAACTTAAAGCATATTTCACAAGCTATAAGGAATGTGACACATAATTCAATCTCATTCGAAAGCTCGGGGCTAGAATTCACTTTTATGGGAATAACATCAATTCAATCATGAATAGATGGAAATCATGTCAAAAATAATCATGGATACCATTCTATGTGAGTTCAAGGAAAATTTCCATATATTCTCTTTACATTCGAAAGCTCAGGGCTAGGATTTATAGAGAAACTAGAGAAGGGTTTTGGGGGACACAAGGGAAGAACTATCCCCTTGTTGAATTCCCTCATACCTGAGTTAGAATTTCCTTGGAGAAGGAAGCTTGGACTGCTGCAATGGAGGAAAAACGCTAGTCTTGCTCGAGAGGAAAGCTTACGGTATTTTTCTGAAGATGAGTGGGAATGAGGGGGGAAACCGTTTTGCCCCTCTAAGTCCCCTCAAAATAACCAAACACAACTTAGTTTAGGATCTAGGAGGTTAGAAAAATACCGAAGTACCCTTGGGAAATTTGCAAGAAAAACTTACTGCTAATCCCCATGGGAAACCCTACGACTCGTGCCCAGTGACCACAACTCGTGGTCACAGTCGTTGAGTCCACTACGCAAAATCCCCTATTGGTCACCACGAGGGACACCACGAATCGTGGTGTACCCTACGACTCGTGGTGACCCACTCGTCAAATACACTGCTAACATCATTACTCTCCCAACTATTTTAAACCATGTTCACCTAACGAATCACGGCTTGGACCATTACTCATGGTGACTAATCGTGAAGTACACTACCAAATTTCCTCTGAGTCTTCAATCAACTACTGGCCATGGGTCACCTAACAGGTCACGGTGTTGACCACAACTCGTGGTCACACCCGTGGTCACTCCATCTTTTTCCAACTTTTTTTACCAAGTTCGGACCCTTCCCCACAAGTCACTTCACGACTCATGGCCTACCCCCACGGGTAACAGGATGACTCATTCTGTGATCTAGTGCAAAAATTTCTATTTTCTCTGTTTGAACTCCCGGGTCTGGCTTTTGAGTTTCTGGGGCATTACAATATCTCATCCTTGGGAACATTCATCATCGAATGTTGGAAAACACATAAAAAAGTAGAGAATTTCAGTCACTATATTCAAATACTGTCTGTACAAGCTAGAAACTAACGAAATGATTACCTCCGAACTAAACTACAGGTCTGAACTGCATTCACTAATCATACACATGTTCAATTACATAAAGAAATTGGAACACAAGAACTGAATGGAGTTTTAGGGAGGAAATTGGTACCTTAAACTGAAATTTAGCCGCAAGAGAACAAATGTGGGTATCTTGCCATCATATCTTCTTCGGCCTCCCACGTAGCTCCCTCAACCTGCTGATTCCTCCATAATACTTTGACCAAAACTACTTCTTTGTTCCATAACTTACGAACCTGACGGTCAAGAATCTGAACTGGGACTTCTTCATAAGAGAGACTATCTTTCACCCCCACACTGTCTAATTGTAAAACTAATGTTGGATCACCAATTCACCTCTTTAATAGAGACACATGGAAGACTGAATGCACAAATGCCAACTCTGAAGGTAATTTGAGCTCGTAGGATACATTGCCGATACGCCTAAAAATTCTATAGGGTCCCACATACCTGGGACTGAGTTTTCCTTTCTTCCCAAATCTCATCACCCCTTTCATGGGTGAAATTTTCAAATAAACCCAGTCATCAACAGCAAACTCCAACTCTCTTCTCCTTACATTGGCATAAGATTTCTGACGGCTCTGAGCTATTTTTAACCTTTCTTGGATGAGTTGTACTTTTTGCACTGCCTCGTGAACTGAGTCTGGTTCTATCAGGGTAGCTTCACCAACCTCAAACCACCCTATAGGATACCTACACCTCCTATCATACAATGCCTCAGACGGGGCCATCTTAATACTAGAGTGGTAGCTGTTCTTATACGCGAACTCGATGAGAGGCATGTGATCATCCCAACTGCCCTTGAAATCGTTCACGCATTCCCTCAACATATCTTTCAGGGTCTGAATGGTCCACTCATCTTGTCCATTTGTCTGTGGGTGAAAAGCTATGCTGAGCTTAACCTAGGTACCAAGTCCCTTCTGAGAAGACTTCTAGAAATGTGAGGTGAACTGGGTACCTCTATCTGAGGTGACGGATAATGGCACCCCATGAAGCTTGATCATCTCCTAAATATAAAGTCTAGCATAGTCCTTAGCTGAATCTGTAGTCTTAACTGGGAGGAAATGTGAGTATTCATTCGGTCTACTACTACCCAGATGGAATTATGTTGCCGACGAGTTCGAGGTAGACTTGTAATAAAGTCCATATTTACTTCTTCCCTTCCACGTGGGTATGGTGATATCCTGGGTCATACCTCCCGGTCTTTGGTGCTCTACTTTCACTTGCTGGCAGTTCGAGCACTTAGCTATGAATTCGGTGATGTCTCTCTTTATGCTGTTCCACTAGTAAATATCCTGCAAATCTTCGTACATTTTAGTAGCACCAGGGTCGATGGAGTATCTCGAGCTGTGTGCTTCAGCCAATATCTGCTGTCTCAAGTCACTGACATCCACTACACACAATCTACCCTGGCAACGGAGCACACCATCTCCCGCATTGGAGAAAGCCTCAACCTTTTCTTGAGAACTTCTTCCTTGAGTTTAAGTAAAATGGGATCTTCATCCTGTTTGGACTTAACTTCAACCACCGAAGAGGAATCTGACCCGCTTTGCATCACCACTCCACCCTCAGCTGAGTCAACCAACTTCACCCCTAACCGAGCTAGTCTATGGATATCTTTTGCCAATCCCTTTTTGCCTTCCTCAATATGAGCCACGCCACCCACAGACACTCTGCTTAGGGCATCATCCACCACATAGGCTTTGCCCGAGTGATATAGAACGCTCATGTCATAATCCTTCAGGAGCTCTAACCACCTTCTCTGACAAAGATTAGGTCCTTCTAACTGAATACATATTGGAGGCTCTTGTGATTGGTGAAAACATCTACATGAGCCCCATACAGGTAGTGTCTCCATATTTTTAACGCAAACACTACAACTACCAACTCCAAGTCATGAATCGGATAATTCTTTTCATGAACTTTTTGTTGTATGGAGGCATATGCTATCACCTTACCCTACTGCGTCAGAACACAACTGAGTCCAACTCTGGAAGAGTCACAATACACAAACAACCCATCTGTTC
Organism: Datura stramonium; assembly: GCA_018107945.1. Classification (NCBI taxonomy): domain Eukaryota; kingdom Viridiplantae; phylum Streptophyta; class Magnoliopsida; order Solanales; family Solanaceae; genus Datura; species Datura stramonium. The sequence continues at coordinate 64,252 of JACEIK010008148.1, forward strand.
CTTCTGGTAAGGTCAAAATTGGGGTGGTTGTGGGTCGAGTCTTCAACTCCTGGAAACTCTTCTCACATGTATCTGACCACTGAAATTTCACCTTTTTCTGAGTCAACTTAGTCAAAGGAGATGCTATAGAGGAAAAGCCGTTCACACACCGTCAGTAATAACTAGCTAGGCCAAGGAAACTCCTGATTTTGGTTGGGGAGGTAGGTCTGGGCCAATCTTTCACTGGTGCTATCTTTTGAAGATCTACTTGTATGCCTTCACCCGAGACCACATAACCCAGGAAATTTACGGACTTCAACCAGAATTCGCATTTGCTGAACTTGGCGAACAACTGATGGTTATTGAGCATCTGAAGCACTATCCTCAGGTGATTAGCATGTTCTTCCTCATTTCTGGAGTATACCAGAATGTCGTCGATAAATACAATGAAGAACATATCCAGATATTTCTTGAAAACTCTGTTCATCAGGTCCATAAAAGTTGTGGGGGCATTTGTTAGTCCGAAGGACATAACCATAAACTCGTAGTGACCATATCGAGTTTTGAAAGCTATTTTCGGTATGTCACACTCTTTGACCCTTAGCTGATGATACCCCGACCTGAGATCTATTTTGGAGAAAAAACTGGCTCCTTGAAGTTGGTCAAACAAGTAGTCAATTCCGGGTAAGGGATACCTGTTCTTGACTGTGACTTTTTTCAACTGACAGTAATCTATGCACATTCTGAGGGTATCGTCTTTCTTTCGCACGAATAGTACTGGAGCACCCCAGGGAGAGATTCTGGTTCTGATAAAACCCTTGTCAAAGAAGGTCTTTCAGCTTCCCCTTCAACTCCTTAAGCTCAGCTGGAGCCATTCTATTAAGAGGAATGAAGATGGGCTGAGTATCTGGAATAAGGTCTATGCCAAAGTCAATTTTCCATTTAGGAGGAACTTCGGGAAGATCTTTGGGGAACACATCTGGAAACTCGCTGACCACAGGGTCTGACTAGATAGTTTGGGTCTCAGATTTGGAATCCTTGACCTGAACTAGATGGTAAATACATCCCTTAGAAATAAGCTTCCTGGCTTTAAGGTAGGAAATAAACCTACCCTTTGGCGCTGAACCACTGCCGGACCATTCTAGAGCTGGCTTATTGGGGAACTAAAACCTGATGACCCTAGTTCTATATTCGACTGAGGCATAATCAAAGTGTAACCAATCCATGCCAAGGATGAGTTCGAAGTCAACCATGTCTAACTCTACAATGTCAGCTGAAATGACTTTGTTGAAGATTGAGATTGGGCAGTTTCTATACACCCGGATGGCTCTAATTGACTCGCCAACTAGGGTGGAGACTGAGCATGATTCTGAGAGGACCTATGGACTGATATTGAACTAGACTGCTACATAGGGAGTCACAAATGATAGTGTGGCTCCTGGATCTAGTAGGGCATACATGTCTAGATGAAAGAGGTGTAACATACCCGTGTCTACGTTAGGTGAGCTCTCCTATTCCTGACGAGAAAAAAATTCATAAAATTTTTTTTGCGCTGACTGCCATCTGTACCTAATGTATGGGACTGCTGAGCTGGTCAGCCTGCTGGAGCTGCTGATGTGGTGGATTGTTCTCTCTCCCATCTCGCTAATGGGCAATCTTTAAGTTGATGATCAAGCTATCCACAACAAAAATAGCCCTCTCGACCTTGAGACACTCTCCCGGATGGTTCTTTCCACACTTAGGGCAAGCTGGATACCTGTTGCTGGCACTGTAGCTCTGGGAATGAGAGCTAGATGCTCCACTCCTCTGATCCTGGGGGACCAAAGGGTTGGGGCGCAGGCTGAGCTGGGATATATGTTTAGCTAACCAAA
>JACEIK010008149.1:0-66097 GCA_018107945.1 Datura stramonium
GACTAATTAAAGAAAATATGAGTTTAATTAAATATACAAGAACTAAAATCAAATTTTATCAATAATTAAATAACAAATTAAATTTTTGCTTTTTCACTTTTAAATTGGGTAACTAAAAGGATGTGACTTTATCTAGAGGTGAATTCACTTAGAGACTTGATTACAAATTCACATAATTTCAATTGTTTTACTAAATATCTGTAGATTCATTTATTATAATATAAAATTTAAATTATCGTATAAATTCATTATTTTTGTTAAATATATGTAAATATATTTAGGCATATATCATGCTAACTGTATCCCTTAGAATTGGCATATCATGCTAACTATATCCCTTAGAATTAGACACATATCATATTAGCGTATCCCTTAGAATTGGGCACATATCATGCTTCGATTATGTATATACGTTGATCTTAATGAGAATCATTGAGGAATTATTTCTAATATGGTATTAGATTTCTAGGGAAAAATGATTTTTTTCTTCCTTCATAAGCTCCTAGCCTTCTTCTTCTTCTTCTCCATTACTCTTCTTTCTATTCTTCTTACATCCTGTCGGATAACAAGAGCACCTTTCATCACACTTGGGGTTTGAACATTCGGAACCATATCTCCATCACTCTAGAAATAGAGAATGTCCAATGTTTGCATGGGTGGAACTCTTCAAGAATCTTCACTTGCGTTCTCATAAGGTCCTTCATCATATTCCTCCTGCCAGGGGCAAAGAGAAGGTTCCTTGTTCGAGGATGAAAAGGTATGGTCGACTCTTCATGCTACGGTTCTTTCATGGATTTATGCTACAATCTCTAATGATCTCTTGCATACTATTATCGAACCCGTGCTACGGCCATGGAAGCTTGGAATCGACTTCGTGATATTTTCCAAGATAACAAAATTTTCGTGTGGTAACTCACGGAAATGAGATTTTCCAATACAAAGATGGAGAATTTTCGAGCGTTTAAACATTGTCAGCATCTCAAGTCTCTTGCTGATCAATTAAAGAATGTCGGAGCGCAGGTATCCCAGTGAACCGACATTATTCAACTCGTTTCGGGTCTCACGAGAGCATATCGGGGTATTTGGTACCTTGATTCGACAAAGTGACCCTTTACCTCCATTCTATCAAGCCCGATCGATGTTGACTTTAGAAGAGGCGGCAGCCGAAGGAGAGCTGCCGCGAGCTCGGAGTCGCTATGGGTATGCATCTCGGGATTGGGTATGAGGATTGAGTTATCCATCCTCTCATTCGAACCATTCTAATCATTGTAGGAAGCAACATAGCAGCATAAGATTCTAGGCGCCAAGTTCCGGTGGCGGCAAAGGTCCTGGTGGGGACGCCGGGAGTCGATCTCACGGTGGTGGTGCTCGGGGTGGACGGCGGCAACAATCACGGCTGCAGGCGGCGGCCTTACGAGACAGCTGGCCGGTGGTCACAGCCGTGGCTAATTTTCCTCCTTGGGGTTGGATTGCTTGTAATGGGCCACTCCACCTTGCCCTTATCCAACACAAGGGTGGGCTCGGCGTCCAATGAGTAACAAGGGGCAGCGGCGGCTGGTCTTCTTGGGCCCGCGACCACGAAGGCCTTTATGGGTTCAACAGTGGGCGATCCATTTGCATGCACCAGCGGATATAACCTGCGATGCATACTATGTCGTTAAATCCCCCGTCCCGGACATGAGTACATGGACAGGAGCTACTTCTCATATGACTTTCTCCAATGGTAATCTCGTCTTATTTTAATTTGATAACCATAATAGTGAGTATTCTTGTGGGCAATGGTCATATTATTCCAATTCATGGTTATGGTCACCGTCTTTGACCAAGCATAATCCTCCTTTGTCCCTACACAATGTTCTTCCTGCTCCCAAAATCATTAAAAACCTCATTTACGTAAGTAAGTTTACTACGATAATTCTTTGGCTTGAGTTGAGTTTGATCCTTTTTAGGTTTTACATGTGAAGGATTTTCGATTTGAAGCCAACAACGAGATGTGATACTCGGGCGACCTTTATCCTCTACCTCTTCCATCAACAATTAAGCCCTCCACTCAGCCTTTGCAGCCATTTCACCTACTCTTTGGCATGATCGTTTGGGTCATCGGGTGCTTGCGTTTGAATATTTCTTAGGCTAAATAAAAGCATTGATTGTAATCGTCATTCAAGTTCTATCATTTGTCAATCTTGTGTCTTTGAAAAACATATTAAGTTGCCATTTGTTTCTTTAAAATCAAGTACTATTATGCCATTTGATATTATTCATAGTGATCTTTGGACATCTCCTATTTTGAGTTCTATGGGGCATAAATATTATGTTATTTTCTTAGATGATTATTCTAATTTTTTAAATGGACTTTTCCATAGCTAAGAAATCGGATGTGCTTGACAAATTCTTGGCTTTTAAGCTCAATCTTCTCACCCAATTTGAACGTAATATTAAGAATGTGTGATGTGATAATGGGAGGAGTTTGACAATGGCCCTTTTGGGAGTTTTGTAAACAGGTAAGTAATAACCGTCTTTCTTGTCCTCATTACCTCGTCTCAAAATGGTAAAGCCGAACGAAAAATTCGGTCTATAAATAATATTACTCGTACTCTTTAGCTCATGCCTCCTTCCCCCTTGTTTTTGGCATCATGAGTTACAAATGGCTACATATCTCCTTAATGTGCTTCCAAGCAAGCTTTTGGGAAATATATCTCCACTTCAAATTCTTTATCATCGGGTTCCATCTTTCTCTACATTCGGTTTGGGTGCTTGTGTTATCCTCTTTCCAGCTCTACAACCATCAATAGAGATTTGCATCCTCGTTCAACTCCATGTGTCTTTTGGGATATCCTCAGAATCATAGTGGCTATAAATGCTATGACTTGTTCTCAAATAAGATTATAATTTGTCAGCATGTTGTGTTTTCAGTGAGCATGTGTTTCCTTTTGCACAATTGCATACTCCCATACCCATACACTTATGATTTTTATGTGATGATATTTCACCATATATAAATTCCATCACTTACGAAATCAGAATTCTTCCCCTTCTACTCGGCTACAAATGGCCCAAACACACGACCACCTCCACCTTCTACGGGCAAGCCCTACTCCTATGAGCCCAGTGCCGCTCACAGCCCAACTTCTCCTGCTCTCCCCACGTCTCTTTGCCCAAACATCAAATTCCTTGCCCACCAATATGGCCCACCATGGTCACAAGAAGCCAAATAGGTATTTTTAAACCCCGATAGAAATTATGACCATGCATATGCTACTACGGTTAAGCGGTCCCCACTACCACCTAACTTGATAAAGCCCTTCGTGACCGGAATTGGAAGTTGTTCATGGGCCGATAGATATGATGCTCTTATTAAAAATAAGGCGTGGGAGTTGGTGTAGATCCACCTAATGTGAATGTTATTGGATTTACTCCCGTAGTTTTTGCTCATAAAGAAAAATCGAGATGGTGTTTTTAAGAGGCATAAAGCCCGTCTTGTAGGTGTGGAAAACTTCAGCAGTGGGCGTTGATTGTGGCGAAATATTTAGTCCGGTGGTGGCAGGCTACATTGCCTTTGTTCTTTCTCTTTCTGTATATGGCGATTTCTTGATTATGTCATTTCCCTTGGTTTCTCTAATAGCAAGTGTGACAATTCGTTATTTATTTATAGCAAGAGGTCATGATATGGCATATATTTTCTTTATGTTGATGATATTATTCTCTTTGCATCTTCTAATGCTCCCAGAGTCATCTATTATGAAGCTTCTCGGCTCGAGTTTGCTATGAAGGATCTTGGTCCTTTAAATTATTTTCTTGGCATTGCGGTTTCTCGACATAAGGGTGGTATGTTTCTTTCACAAACGCAAGTATACCGAGCAAATAATTGAGCGGCAGATGTCTTCTTGCAAGTCATCTTCTACTCTGTTGACACAAAGGAGAAGGTTAGTGCAACTTCTAGTACTCCCTATGAGGATCTTTGTCTTATATAAGTCTTTACGGGGCTCTTCAATATCTTACATTCACGACGGATATTTGTTATCTTTGTTCAACAAGTGTGTTTACATATGCATGGTCAGGAGTTGATATATGCAAGCTCTCAAACTGGCATTGTCGAGGTATATTCAAGTACAATTAGTCATGGTCTCCATCTCTACTCATCTTACATTTCATCCCTTGTTTCTTATCGTGCGGGTGGGGTGGTTGCTAGAATACGAAGACGATCTACCTCGAGATTTATTGTGTATTTTTAGGTGATAATTTGATTTCTTGGTCTTGAGACCTTTACTCTTTCTACGTCCAGTCTTTGAAACAGAGTATGAGAATCATGGCAAATGTAGTACTCGAATCATGTTGATTCTGAGAATTTGCTTTTGGAATGGTATCCCAGATTAAGCGGTACAATTATTATTGTAACAATGTTAGTGCTATTTAACTATCAGTGCAACATCACGTACCAAACATATTGAGATGTACATTCATTTTGTACGGAAAAGGATTGCTCGTGGTCGGAGTCCGTGTTCTTCATGTACCTTCCCGATATCGGATGCGGGCAGCATCTTTACCAGGGTCTACCGCGAGTTCTATTTGAAGATTTTCGTGACAGATCGGTGTCAGGCAACCTCCGGCTTCGGTGCGGGGGTGTGTTAAATATATGTAATATATTTAGGCATATATCATGCTAGCTGTATCCCTTAGAATTATAGGCACATATCATACTAGCGCTTATCCCTTAGAATTAGGCACGCATATCATACTAACTATATCCCTTAGAACAGGCACATATCATACTAATTGTATCCCTTAGAATTAGGCACATATCATGCTTGGTTTTTATATATACGTTGATCTTAATGAGAATCATTGAGAAATTATTTCTAATAATTAGAATTAGGCACATATCATGCTTCGGTTTTGTATATATACGTTGATCTTAATGAGAATCATTGAGAAATTATTTCTAATAATTTTAAATTCTGAATCTACTAATGAATTTATCTAAATGTTTATTGAACTGAGGTAGTCAGTGAGTATTGTTATTTTAAAACAAAATAAATATTATTTTAAAAAAATGATTGTCGTTGGTTTTCTTTTGGAGAATAAATAGTACTAGTAATATTTTCTTTTTCAAAATTGGATGTCCTATTTTCATTAATAATACCTAAAGCAATTTTGAATGGAAAATGACAAGCATGTAGAGAAACTACTAAATTTAAACTATTATATGAGTGTCATAATTAAAAAATGAGCTAGATCATGCTAAATTTATATTTGTGTGACCTTTGAGGAATTATTTTCTAATAATTTTAAATTCTGGAATCAAGCAATGAATTTATCTAAATGTTTATTGAATCAGGTAGTCGTAAGTGAGATTGTTATTTTAACAAAATTAATATTTTTAAAAAAATGATTGTCGTTGGTTTTCTTTAGAGAATAAATAAGACTAGTAATATTTTCTTTTCAAAATTTGATGTCCTATTTTCATTATTAATACCAAAAGCAATTTTGAATGGATAATGACAAGCATGTTGAGAAACTACTAAATTTAAACTATTATATGAGTGTCATAATTAAAAAATGAGCTAGATCATGCTAAATTTATATTTGTGTGACCCGTAACCTACTTGGATTTGAGGCGGAGAATAAACTACATCATCATGCCCTTGTGTGGGTGTGACCCTTTCTCTAATTCTACGTAAATGCAAGATCTCAAGGCACTTAGCTATTTTTTATTTTTATGTCACTGTCAATATTGAAAATAGCATGTAGGACACTTAATTATTTTGTTGTTTTTGGGTATTGTTTACTTTCAACGAGAAAAAACTAATTTGATAATAGAAAGTAAAACTCGCTAATGATAATTAATCAAAAGAGTATTAAATATTATTTTTTTAGAAATTAATTTTAATTAAATTACATGTTTTTTTTGTTTTTTTAATTTAAATTAATTTTAGAAATTCTTTAAAATGTTTTTAGTATTGTTTAATGCATTGATGTCTAAGAGTGCAAGTTTTAAATTAATTAAACTTAAATTAAGAATAAAAATTAGTGACATAACTTCTATCATTAAATAGTAAATATTCATTGGTCAGGTTTTATTTAATGATAAATTATATTAAAATTTTTTATTTTTTTTATTTTTTTTATTTTTTTTATTTTTTTTATTGTTTTGATAATTATTTGATTTTAAATTAAATAATATTTAAAATATAAAAATATTACTTAAGCCGATTGCCTAACTATATGAGATCTTCTATTTCTTTCTACTAAGGTAGTAATCAAAGAAGGAGGCCTTTTATATTTGGAACAAACTAATAAGAAGATAACGACTCATAAATTGTAATAATTAAAGGAAATATTTAGCTTATTAATTCATACACCTTAAATAATTATTTTTTACATATTAGAAAAATTCTATTTTCTAAATATTCAAATATAATATTATGAGCATCATAAATAGAATAATTTATTTACACACGCAAAAATATGTTAATAAGCAATAGTATAAAGTTAGAAACAATGCATGTTAAGAAAAGAAACTTAAATTTTTTTATTTAATGATAAGAGAGAAAGTAAACAATTATCTTACGAACGCAAAACTACTTGAAAATTCATAAATACTAAATTAACCACTCTAAAACTATGAATCTTTAAGATATTGATTAACCTCAAGATCAAAAATATGTGGTGATCAATTAACATATCGACCCATCACTTAATTAGTTCATTAGTGAATATTCTTAATTTTCTCATTTAGGTAGAGATGGAACTCGTATGCATGAATGGCCATGGATAATAAGAAACTTAGGATGAAAGTCACACCGTACCTGAGGATGAACAAATGGCCGTGGATGAGGATGAAAACCATCAAGCAGGAATTGAGATGAACAAATGGCCATGGATTTAGGATGAAAACGTGGCCAGGGATAAAAGTGAAACCGTGGAAACCACCACCTTCTCCTTTAGCTTGTGTAGGCAAAGACTTTCGGGCCGAGGATGGTCGACCTCACTTGCAACACATAAATTGACAAATAGGAAATACAAATGACAAGACCAACAACGCAATTTTTCTTTGTCAAGATTAATAATAATGGTGATATTTCTTTTTTGTACTCTCAAGATGAAATATGAAGCCAGGTAGTAGGGATTTTATAGGGTTACATCATTTGATATAGGAGAGTTTTTAATGGATGAGGATAAATATGTCAGTTTAAATTTTAATAGAAGCTAATTAATTATTGGGAGGTGAAATAGCAAGAGTATTTTTGGGTGACTACTTAACTACTTATGTTATAACGCAACTCCATTACGATTTTATTTAAAAATAAATATAATGAATAATAATAATTTTCATGCTAAATTGACCAACGAACATCCACCAATATTTTTTTTAAAAATAATTTCTTTTTTTCATAGAATTTTCGCATTTTAGCATGAAAAGAAACAAGATGGAAATTCACCGATTTTTTTGTTAAAAATCAACAAATTTTAGTCTCTCTCTATCTTTACAAAATCAATGGAGTCCCTTTATTTTAGTTCCTCGTCTATTTTTTGTGCTCTTTGATAGTTGTTATTATAGTTTTTGAATTTTCTTGATACTATTTATTTTCAATAAAGGATAAAAATATATATTTTGACTAATCGAAGATAACATATAATTAATTAAAATTTAATTTTATAAATAATTAAACATCAAAAGCTGAACATTTTCTTCTTTAAATTGGGTAATTAAAAGATTGGGCTTTATCCAGTTTTAGAGACTTGATCAACTATTCACAAAATTTTGTTGTAGCTTTACTAAATATCAATAATCATTTAATCATAAATTAATTATTACAATATTAATTTAATATAGTTTTTAAACTTCACAAATTCTAAATTCTAAATATATTTATGAATTTACATAAACGTTTATTGAATTGAGGCGATTAGTAAAAATTTTTTCCTTGATTAAACTAATATTAATTTTTTTAAAAAAAACCAAAATTAACAAATATTGAAACTTTTTTTTTAAAAAAACAGAGAAAATTATATATTTTTTTCAAAATTAGAAGTCCTATTTTAATTATTAATACCAAGATCAATCTTAAATGGATAATGACAACTTTATAGAGAAAATAATAAATTATTCATCTTTTTTGTGTGTGTGTGTGTTTGTGTGTGTAGTTGCGTCCTATCTCTTTTTGATTTTCTAAAATCAACAACACTAAACAAATAAAATCTAAAATAATAAACTAAAAAGTTTAAAATTATAAAAAGATAAAAATATTAATTTAATCAATCATTTAAAATAAATAGAGAAAAAATAAGTACCGCAGCTGATATTATTTATTTACCGTAGGAGTGAGTTATCACGAAAACTTTAATTCAACAATTATTTGATGAAATCAAAGAAATTGGAATAAAGAAATTGTAATAGGTGCTTAGAGATTTCAAGGTTGTTACAACAATTCAAATAACTTACCGGAATGAACTTAGTTGTTCGATTTTTTTTGCAACATCTAAGGAAGTTGTTGCAAACAATTTAATAGATTTCTCGCAAAATCTCAATAGTTGTTTGATTTTTTTCAACATTTGAGGAAGTTGTTGCAACAACTTTAACTAAAACTCAAAATAAATTAGAAAACAAATATTGATTTTTTGAAAAAGTAGTACACAAAATATAATTTTTTTTTTTTAACAAATGCAATGAGTTGCAGCAACTTCAATTAATGTTTGACAAAATCAAACAACAATTTGCTTTGAGTACAAGGTAATAAATTATGAACCTTAAGTGGACACAAATGCTAGATATTTTTATGTTGTTTCATCAATTCAAATGACGTTGTAAGAGTATTTTGGGGTATTAACTCAATTACATATGTTGTTTTTTTCTTTTTTCTTTTTAAATTATAAACAATAATTATATATGTTGTTGCTAGCTCCTTTAAGTTTTCTTTTTAAAATAAATATTACAAACTAATAATTTTCATTCGAAATTAACCGATGAACATCCATCGATTTAAAATATATATATATATTGCCATAATTTTCATGAAAAATAACCGACGAAAATATACCAGTGTTTTTAAAAGAATTCATTGAATAAATTGATAGGGTCTCTCCAATTTTCATGATTTGAAGTAATGAGTAATATAGTTCTAAAGTAATCTTGATGCAATGTGTTTTCTATATAAGAAGACCAAAAATATATATTTTGACTAATTAAAGAAAATATGAGTTTAATTAAATATACAAGAACTAAAATCAAATTTTATCAATAATTAAATAACAAATTAAATTTTTGCTTTTTCATTTTGAAATTGGGTAACTAAAAGGATGTGACTTTATTTAGAGGTGAATTCACTTAGAGACTTGATTGGCGATTCACATAATTCCAATTGTTTTACTAAATATCTCAGAGATTTATTTATTATAATATAAAATTTAAATTATCGTATAAATTCATTATTTTTGTGAAATATATGTAAATATATTTATGCATATATAATGCCAATCGTATCCCTGGGACTAGGCACATATCATGCTAACTCGTATTCCTTAGAATTAGCACATATCATGCTTCGGTTTTGTATATATACGTTGATTTTAATGAGAATCATTGAGGAATTATTTCTAATATGGTGGGTTCATATTTCTAGGGAAAAACGATTTTTCTTCCTTCCGCAAAGCTCCCTAACCTTCTTCTTTCTTTCTTCTCCATTACTCTCTTTTCTATTCTTCTTCTGTCCACCATGTTGGATAACAAGAGCACTTTTCATCCCCGCACTTGTGGTTTCAACATTCTAACTGCATTCCATCACTCTAGAAATGGAGAATGTCCAATACCCACATGGGGCTTTAACTCTTCAAAATAACCGCACGTTCTCATAAGGTCCTTCATCATATTATTCCGCTGTGTGGGCAAAGAGAAGGTTCCTTCTCGACAGATGATGAAAAGGAATTATGGTCACTCTTGATGCTACTAAGTTTCTTTTCATGGATTTATGCTACAATCTCTAATGATTTCTTGCATACTATTACTCGAACCCGATGCTGGGCCATGGAAGCTTGGAATCGACTCCGTGTGATATTTTCCAAGATAACAAAATTTCATGTGTAACTCGAGTCGAATTTTCCAATACAAAGATAGAGAATTTTCCGAACGCTGCATAATGCCGTCTCAAGTCCAAGTGCTGATCAATTAAAGAATGCCTGAGCGCCGTATCGAATAGTCGACTTGTTATTCAACTCAAGCTGCCTCACGAGAGCATATCTATGTTGGTACCTTGGCTTCCGACAAAGTGACCCTTTACCTCCATTCTATCAATCCTGGCCGATGTAGACTTTAGAAGAGGCCGGCTTGGCGAAGGAGGCCGCCACGTGCCCTGAGTCCGCTATGGTTGCTGCCTCAGAATTGGAGTATGAGGATTCTGGGTTATCCATCCTCTCATTCGAACCATTCTAGTCCTTATCTGGAAGCAACATGGCAACCGCAAGAATTCTGGGCGGTGGCCCGCGGGCGCAAAGGTCCCGGTGGGGGACGCCAGGTCGCCTCACTCTGGTGGTGCTCTGGTGGACAGCAAGCAACAATCCGGCTCGGGGCAGCCTTATGGATAGCAAGAATGGGGTCACAACCGTGGGCCTTCCACTTTCCTCCTTGGGGTTGGATGCCACAATGGGCCACTCCACCTTGCCCATATCCAACACAAGGGTGGGCTCGCCGTCCACGAGTAACAAGGGCGCAGCAGCCCTGGGCTTTCTTGGCCACGACCACAACAGGCCTTTATGGGTTAAACTAAGGGCCCGCTACATATGCACCAACGGATATAGCTTCGCGATGTATACTATGTCGTTGTAATCCCCCCACCGATGGTATATGGACACCTGAGCTACTTCTCATATGACTTTCTCCAATGGTACTCTCTCGTCTTATTTTAATTAGAGTAATCATATTAAAGGGTATTACCGTGGGGAAATGGTCATATTATTCCAATTCATGGTTAAGTGGTCACACTTCTTTGACTAATCATAATCCTCCTTTGTCCCTAAACAATGTTCTTCATGCTCCCAAAATCATTAAAAACCTTATTTCGTCCGTAAGTTTATTATCGATAATTATAGATAGATGAGTTTGATCCCTTTTGGGTTTTCTCGTGAAGGATTTTCAGACTCCGAGAAGCCAATACCGAGATGTGATAGTCGTGGCGACCTTTATCCTCTTACCTCTTCCATCAACAATTAAGCCCTCCACTCAACCTTGTACCATTTCACCTACTCTTGGGCATGATCGTCATTATCCGGGTGCTTCCGTTTAGATGTTCTTAGGCTAAATAAAAGCATTGATTGTAATCGGCATTCAAGTTCTAGCTTTTTGTCAATCTGTCTTTGAAAACATATTAAGTTGCCATTTGTTTTCAAAATCAAGTATTATTATGCCATTTGATATTATTCATAAGGATTTTGACATCTCCTATTTTGAGTTCTACGGGACATAAATATTATGTTGTTTTCTTAGATGATTATTCTTAATTTTCGGTGGACTTTTCCCATAGCTAAGAAATCGGATGTGTTTGACAAATTCTTAGCTTTTAAAGCCTGTTTTCACCCAATTTGAACGTAGTATTAAGAATGCAATGATAATGGGAGGGAGTTTGACAATGGCCCTTTTGGGAGTTTTGTAAAACAAATGGCATGTCTTTCCGTCTTCTTTGTCCTCTCATACTGCCTCAAAATGGTAAAGCCGAACAAAAAAATTCGTTTTATAACACATACTGTACTCTTTTAGCTCACGCCTCTCTTCTTCCCCCTTCTTTTTGGCATCATGCTACAAATGGCTACATATCTTCTTAATGTGCTTCCAAGCAAGCTTTTAGGAAATATATCTCCACTTCAAATTCTTTATCATCTAGTTCCATCTTTCTCTCACATTCGGTTTTTGGGTGCTTGTGTTATCCTCTTTTCCATCTACAACCATCAATAAGTTGCAACCTCGTTCAACTCCATGTGTCTTTTGGGATATCCTCCGAATCACCGTGGCTATAAATGCTATGACTTGTTCTCAAATAAGATTATAATTTGTCTAACATGTTGTGTTTGATGAGCATGTGTTTCTTTTTGCACAATTGCATACTCCTTCTGCTTCTACTTATGATTTTTTATGTGATGATATTTCACCATATACATTGCATCACTTACGAAATCAGAATTCTTCCCCTTCTACTACCTACAAATGGCCCAAACACACGACCCACCTACACCTTCTACCGACCGCCTACTCCTACGCGAGCCCGCCGTCGCCCACGTACTCAACTTCTCCTACTCTCCCCACATCTCCGCCTCAAACATCAAATTCCTTGCCCACCAATTGGCCCACCATGGTCACAAGAAGCCAAATGGGTATTTTTAAACCCAATAGAAAATATGACCATGCATATGCTACTGTTACACCTGGGCCCCCACTACCACGTAACCCAGTAGAAGCCCTTTGTGACCCGAATTGGCAAAGCTGGCCATGGACGGCGAATATGATGCTCTTATTAAAATAAGACGTGGGAGTTGGTGCCCCGTCCACCTAATGTGAAGTTATTCGCTCTATGTGGATTTTTGCTCATAAAGAAAAATCCGATGGTGTTTTTGAGAGGCATAAAGCCCGTCTTGTAGGTGATGGGAAAACTCAAAGCAGTGGGCATTGATTGTGGCGAAACATTAGTCCCGTGGTGGAAACCGCTACCGCTCGCACGTTTCTTTCTCTTTCTCCTGCCAAAGGCATGGCCTATTCATCGCTTGTATGTTAAAAATGCCTTTCTTCATGGTGAGCTACAAGAAACAAGCATATGCATCAACCATTTGGGGTATCTAGATCGCATCATCCGCATTATGTATGCTTGTTACATAAGTCATTGTATGGACTCAAACAGGCACCCCGAGTTTGGAAGCGATTTGCCGATTATGTCATTTCCCTCTTGGTTTCTCTAATAGCAAGTGTGATAATTGCTATTTATTTATCGCAATGATCACGATATGGCATATATTTTGCTTTATGTTGATGATATTCTCATCGCATCTTCTAATGCTCTTCACTGCCTATTATGAAGCTTCGGCTCGTAGTTTGCTATGAAGGATCTTGGTCCTTTAAATTATTTTGGCATTGCAGTTTCTCGACATAAGGGTGGTATGTTCCTTTCACAACGCAAGTATGCCTTGTAGCAATAATTTGAAGCGAGCTGGGAATGTCTTTCTGTAAGTCATCTTCTACTCCCGTTGACACAAATGAGAAGCGTTAGTAACTTCTAGTACTCCCTATGAGGATCTGGTTTTTATATAGAGTTCTTGGGGCTCTTCAATATCTTACATTCACCCGACCAGGTATTTGTTATGCTTTTCAACAAGTGTGTTTACATATGCATGATCCAAGAGTTGATCATATGCAAGCTCTCAAACGCATTATTCGGTATATTCAAGGTACAATTGATCATGGTCTCCATCCGTACTCATCTTCTGTTTCATCCTTGCTTCTTATAATTCGATGCCGATGCCAGTGGTTGCCCGAATACGAGACGATCTACCCCGGGTTATTGTGTATTTTTGGGTGATAATTTGATTTCTTGGTCTTCTAAGAGACAACCTACTTTTCATTCAAGGTCAAGCCGAGATAGGGGTGTGGCAAATGTAGTATCCGAATCATGTTGTTACGAAATTTGCTTTTTGGAGTTACATTGTCCGATTAAACAGCTACACTTGTTTATTTGTGACAATGTTGGCACACTTACTTATTCAAAGCAACATCAACGTACTCAAACATATTTGAGATGGACATTCATTTTGTACGGAAAAGCTGCCTGTGGGTCGCCCGTGTTCTTCATGTACCTTCCCGATATCGATCGTTGCATATCTTTACCAGTGGTCTACCGCGCAAGTTCTATTTGAAGATTTTCGTGGATGGGGCCTCAAGGTCCACACCTCCGGCCACCATGGTGTGTGTTAAATATAATGTGAATATATTTAGGCATATATCATGCTAATCGTATCCCTGTGAATTAGGCACATATCATGCTAACTGCATCTTTAGAATTAGGCACATATCATGCTAACTATATCCCTTAGAATTAGCACATATCATGCTAATCGTATCCCTTAGAATTAGGCACATATCATGCTTCTAGCTTTTATATATATACGTTGATCTTAATGAGAATCATTGAGGAATTATTTCTAATAATTTTAAATTCCGAATCTCGCTAATGAATTTATCTAATGTGTTTATCGAACTCCGAGGTAGTCATGAGTATTGTTATTTTAAAAACAAATGAATATTATTTCAAAAAAATGATTGTCGTTGGTTTTCTTTAGAGAATAAATAGTACTAGTAATATTTTCTTTTTTCAAAATTGGATGTCCTATTTTCATTATTAATTACCAAAAGCAATTTTGAATGGATAATGACAAGCATGTTGAGAAACTATTAAATTTAAACTATTATATGAGTGTCATAATTAAAAAATGAGTTAGATCATGCTAAATTTATATTTGTGTGGACTCGTAATCCTTCGTATTTGAGGCGTAGAATAAACTACATCATCATGCCCTTTAGGGTGTGACCCTTTTCTCTAATTCTACCGTAAATGCAAGATCCTTAGTGCACTTAGCTATTTTTTATTTTTATGTCGCATTAACATATTGAAAATAGCATGTAGGATCACTTATTATTATATTGTTTTTGCATTGTTTACTTTCAACGAAAACTAATTTGATAATAGAAAGTAAAACCTCGTTTAATGATCAATAATCAAAAGAGTATAATTTATTTTTTAGCAATAAATTGACGATGAATCTATCTAATTAATCTTTATTTCCTTTTTGTATTAATGTTTTTTTGTTGGAGTATTGTTTAATGCATTGATGTCTCGAGTGCAAGTGTTTCCATATAACAAAACTTAAATTAAGAATAAAATTAGTGACATAACTTCTATCATTAAATAGTAAATAATCATTGCTGGTTTTATTTTAATGATAAATTATATTAAAAAAAAACTCTCTATCAATTAAGAACTATTTAGTAATAAATTAACGACAAGTGTTATAATAATTTGATTTTAAAATTAAATAATATTTAAAATATAAAAATATTACTTAAGCCGATTGCCTAACTATATGCGAGATCTTCATTTTTCTACTAAGGCTAGTAGTCAAAGAAGGAGGCCTTTTTTATTTAAACAAACTACAAGAACATAACGACTCATAAATTGTAATAATTAAAGAAATATTTAGCTTATTAAATTATTATACACCTTAAATAATTATTTTTTACATATTAGAAAAATTCTATTTTCTAAATATTCAAATATAATATTATGAGCATCATAAATAGAATAATTTATTTACACACGCAAAAAATATGTTAATAAGCAATAGTATAAAATTAGAAACAATGCATGTTAAGAAAAGAAACTTAAATTTTTTTATTTAATGATAAGCGAAATTAAACAATTTTCTTACGAACGTAAACCACTTGAAAATTCATAAATACTAAATTAACTACTCTAAAACTATGAATCTTTAAGATAATGATTAACCTCAAGATCAAAAATATGTGGTGATCACTAAGATATCGATCCATCACTTAATTAGTTCATTAGTGAATATTTTTAATTTTCTCCTTTAGGTGGAGATGGAAATGGTGGATGCATGAATGGCCATGGATAATAAGGAAAATCAGGATGAAAGCCGCGCCAGGCATCGGAGGATGAACAAATGGCCTTGGATGAGGATGAAAACCATCAAACAGTATTGGAGGATGAACAAATGGCCATGGACGAGGATGAAAACGTACAAAAAGGATAAAAGCGAAACCATGGAAACCACCAATCTTCTCCTTTAGCTTGTGTAGCAGCACTTTCGGTTGAGGATATCGATTCCTCACTTGCAACACATAAATTGACAAAAAGAAAATACAAATGACAAAAGCAACAACGCAATTTTTCTTTGTCATGATTATCAATAATGGTGATATTTCTTTTTGTACTTTCAAGATGAAATATGAAGCTTGGTGTAGTAGGGATTTTATAGGTTACATCATTTGGCATAGGAGAGTTTTTAATGGATGAGGATAAATATGTCAGTTTAAATTTTAATAGAAGCTAATTACCTGGCTGGGAGGTGAAATAGCAAGAGTATTTCTAGTGACTACTTAACTACTTATGTTATAATTAACTCCATTACGATTTTTATTTAAAAATAAAATATTTTATGAAATGTTTTAAATATTTATTTTAAAAGTTGAATTACCAATTTTTTTTAAAAATAATTTCTTTTTTCATAGTTTTTTGTACATTTTAGCATGAAAAGTACCGTATGGAAATTCACCGATTTTTTCTGCTAAAAATCAACAAATTTTAGTCTCTCTTATCTTTTACAAAATCAATGGAGTCCCTTTATTTTAGTTCGTCTATTTTTGTGCTCTTTTGATAGTTGTTATTATAGTTTTTGAATTTTCTTGATACTATTTATTTTCAATAAAGGATAAAAATATATATTTTGACTAATCGAAGATAACATATAATTAATTAAAATTTAATTATAATTATAATTTCTATTTTTAAAAATTGGCAATTTGATTTTATTTTTAAATTGGGTAATTAAAAAGATTGGGCTTTATGCAAGCTTTTAGAGACTTGATCAACTATTCACAAAATTCTAGTAGCTTTACTAAATATCAATAATTATTTAATCATAAATTTAATTATTACAATATTAATTTAATATAGTTTTTGAACTTCACAAATTCTAAATTCTAAATATATTTATGAATTTACATAAACATTTATTGAATTGAGGCGATTAGTAAAAATTGTTTTCCTTGATTAAACTAATATTATTTTTTTAAAAATCTATTATTCTCGATTTTCTTTAAGGAGAATAAATAGTACTAGTAATATATTTTTTCAAAATTGGAAGTCCTATTTTAATTATTAATACCAAGATCAATCTTAAATGGATAATGACAACTTTATAGAGAAAATAATAAATTATTCATCTTTTTTTTTTGTGTGTGTGTTTGTGTGTAGTTGCGTCCTATCTCTTTTTGATTTTCTAAAATCAACAACACTAAACAAATAAAATCTAAAATAATAAACTAAAAAGTTTAAAATTATAAAAAGATAAAAATATTAATTTAATCAATCATTTAAAATAAATAGAGAAAATAAGTGTCTTCATACATATTATTTATTTAATAGAGGAGTGAGTTATCACGATAACTTTTAATTCAACAATTATTTGATGAAATCAAAGAAATTGGAATAAAGAATTGTAATAGGTGCTTAGAGATTTCCAAGGTTGTTAAGCAACAATTCAAATAACTTACCGGGATGAACTTGGTTGTTCGATTTTTTTTGCAACATCTAAGGAAGTTGTTGCAGCAATTTAATAGATTTGTCGCAAAAATCTCAATAGTTGTTTGATTTTTTTTCAACATTTGAGGAAGTTGTTGCAACAACTTTAACTAAAAACTCAAATAAATTAGAAAACATATATTGATTTTTTGAAAAAGTAAAGTACACAAAATATAGATTTTTTTAACAAATGCAATGAGTTGCAAAGAACTTCAATTAATGTTTGACAAAATCAAACAACAATTGTTGAGGTTGTTGCAATAAATTATGAAACCTCGTTGACACAGCTTGCTTAGATATTTTATGTTGTTTCATCAATTCAAATGACGTTGTAAGAGTATTTTGGGGTATTAACTCAATACATATGTTGTTTTTTTCTTTTTTCTTTTTAAATTATAAAACAATAATTATATATGTTAAGTGCCTCTTTAAGTTTTCTTTTAAAACAAATATTACAAATAATAATTTTCATTCGAAATTAACCGATGAACATCCATCGACATTTAAAAAAATATATATATATTTTTCTATAATTTTCGTGTTAAAAATAACCGACGAAAATATATCGTTGTTTTTTTTTAAAAAGAATTCATTGAATAAATTGATAGGGTCTTCCACTTTTCATGATTTGAAGTAATGGGTAATATAGTTCTAAAAGTATCTTGATGCAATGTGTTTTCTATATAAGAAGACCAAAATATATATATTTTATCTAATTAAAGAAAATATGAGTTTAATTAAATATACAAGAACTAAAATCAAATTTTATAAATAATTAAAATAACAAATTAAATTCTTGGCTTTTTCACTTTGAAATTGGGTAACTAAAAGGATGTGACTTTATTTAGAGGTGAATTCACTTAGGAGAATTGATTGCATTCACACATAATTCCAATTGTTTTACTAAATATCTCTAGAGATTTATTTAATATAATATAAAATTAAAAAAACAAAAAAAACATTTGAGATAGTCAGTTATATGAAATTGGAAATTAAATTATGATTGAAATAAAAAGTGATAGAAAAAATATTTTTAAAACAAAATTAATATTATTTTTAAAAATGATTGTCGTTGGTTTTCTTTAGGAGAATAAATAGTTCTAGTAATATTTTCTTTTTCAAAATTGGATGTCCTATTTTCATTATTAATACCAAAAGCAATTTTGAATGGATAATGACAATCATGTAGAGAAACTACTAAATTTAAACTATTATATGAGTGTCATAATTAAAAAATGAGCTAGATCATGCTAAATTTATATTTGTGTGACCTCAGAATCCTCGCATTTGAGGCGAGAATAAACTACATCATCATGCCCTTTAGGTGTGACCCATTCTCTAATTCTATGTAAATGCAAGATCCTTGACCACTTAGCTATTTTTTATTTTTGCGTGCTGCCAATATTGAAAATAGCATGTAGGATCACTCTATTATTATATTGTTTTTTCGCATTGTTTACTTTCAACGAGAAAACTAATTTTGATAATAGAAAGTAAACCTAAGCATCGATCAATAATCAAAAGAGTATAATTTATTTTTTAGCAGTAAATTGACGATGAATCTCATATCTAATTAATCTTTATTTCCTTTTGTATTAATGTTTTTTTTTTTTGGAGTATTGTTTAATGCATTGATGTCCGGGAAGTGCAAGTGTTTCCAAATAATAAAACTTGAATTAAGAATAAAAATTAGTGACATAACTTCTATCATTAAATAGTAAATATTCATTGGCCGGTTTTATTTAATGATAAATTATAGTTAAAAACTCTATCAATTAAGAACTATTTAGTAATAAATTAACGACAAGTGTTATAATAATTTGATTTTAAAAATTAAATAATATTTAAAATATAAAAATATTACTTAAGCCGATTGCCTAACTATATGCGAGATCTTCATTTCTTTCACTAAGGCGGTAGTAGTCAAAGAAGGAGGCCTTTATTATTAAACAAACTAATAAGAACATAACGACTCATAAATTGTAATAATTAAAGGAAATATTTAGCTTATTAATTCATACACCTTAAATAATTATTTTTTACATATTAGAAAAATTTTATTTTCTAAATATTCAAATATAATATTATGAGCATCATAAATAGAATAATTTATTTACACACGCAAAAAATATGTTAATAAGCAATAGTATAAAATTAAAACAATGCATGTTATAAGAAAAGAAACTTAAATTTTTTATTTTTTTAATTTGATATTTTTAAAATTTGTTATTTTTTGACTCTTATAGCTGATTAATTTTAGTTTTTTTTAATATTTAGAATCTTAAAGATATTGATTAACCTCAAGATCAAAAATATATGGTGATCAATTAAGATATCGATCCATCACTTAATTAGTTTATTAGTGAATATTTTTAATTTTCTCCTTTAGGTGGAGATGGAACTGGTGGATGCATGAATGGCCATGGATAATAAGGAAACTTAGAATGAAAGCCGTCACCGCATCTGAGGATGAACAAAATGACCATGGATGAGGATGAAAACCATCAAACAGACGTGAGACGAACAAATGGCCATGGACGTAGGATGAAAACATGGTCGTGGGATAAAAGCGAAACATGGAAACCACCAATCTTCTCCTTTAGCTTGTGTAGCAAGACTTCGGGTTGAGGATATCGATTCTTCACTTGCAACACATAAATTGACAACAGGGAGAAAATACAAATGACAAGAGAAACAACGCAATTTTTCTTTGTCATGATTAATAATAATGGTGATATTTCTTTTTGTACTCTCAAGATGAAATATGAAGCTTGGTGTAGTAGGGATTTTATAAGGTTACATCATTTGGCATAGAGAGTTTTTTAATGGACGAGGATAAATATGTCGGGCTTTAAATTTTAATAAGCTAATTAATTATTGGGAGTTGAAATAAAGAGTTATTTTCCAGATATTTAACTACTTATGTTATAACGCAACCCATTACGATTTTTATTTAAAATAAATATAATGAATAATAATTTTCACTAAATTGACCGAATAACATCCACCAATTTTTTTTTACAAAAATAATTTCTTTTTCAATTTTCAGACATTTTAGCAAGAAAAGTAACAACATGGAAATTCACCAATTTTTTCTGTTAAAAATCAACAAATTTTAGTCTCTCTCTATCTTTTACAAAATCAATGGAGTCCCTTTATTTTAGTTCGTCTATTTTTTGTGCTCTTTTGATAGTTGTTATTATAGTTTTTGAATTTTCTTGATACTATTTATTTTCAATAAAGGATAAAAATATATATTTTGACTAATCTAAGATAACATATAATTAATTAAAATTTAATTTTATAAATAATTAAACATCAAAAGCCGAACATTTTATTTTTAAATTGGGTAATTAAAAGATTGGGCTTTATCCAATTTTAGAGACTTGATCAACTATTCACAAAATTCTAGTAGCTTTACTAAATATCAATAATTATTTAATCATAAATTTAATTATTACAATATTAATTTAATATAGTTTTTAAACTTCACAAATTCTAAATTCTAAACATATTTATGAATTTACATAAACATTTATTGAATTGAGGCGATTAGTAAAAATTGTTTTCCTTGATTAAACAAATATTTTTAAAAATCTATTATTCGATTTTCTTTTAAGGAGAATAAATAGTACTAGTAATATATTTTTTCAAAATTGAAGTCCTATTTTAATTATTAATACCAAGATCAATCTAAAATGGATAATGACAAGTTTATAGAGAAAATAATAAATTATTCATCTTTTTTTTTTTGTGTGTGTGTGTTTGTTTGAGAAGTTGCGTCCTATCTCTTTTTTGATTTTCTAAAATCAACAACACTTCTACCGATATTTCTTGCTCCTTTTTAAAAATAAAGTACAATTAAATTTGAATTTAAAAATATTAATTTAATCAATCATTTAAAATAAATAGAGAAAAAATAAGTACCGCAAAAGAGCATTATTTATTTAACAGAGGAGTGAGTTATCACGACAACTTTTAATTCAACAATTATTTGATGAAATCAAAGAAATTGGAATAAAGAAATTGTAATAGGTGCTTAGAGATTTCAAGGTTGTTACAACAATTCAAATAACTTACCGGATGAACTTGGTTGTTCGATTTTTTTTGCAAACATCTAAGGAAGTTGTTGCAAAGCAATTTAATAGATTTGTCGCAAAAATCTCAATAAGCTTGCTTGATTTTTTTCAACATTTGAGGAAGTTGTTGCAACAACTTTAACTAAAAACTCAAATAAATTAGAAAACAGATATCGATTTTTTGAAAAAGTAAAGTACACAAAATATAGATTTTTTTAACAATGCAATGAGTTGTAAAGAATCTCAATTAATGTTTGACAAAAATCAAAACAATAATTGTTGAGGTTGTTGTAATAAATTATGAACCTGTTGACACAGTTGCTAGATATTTTTATGTTGTTTCATCAATTCAAATGACGTTGTAAGGAGTATTTTGGGGTATTAACTCAATTACATATGTTGTTTTTTTCTTTTTCTTTTTAAATTATAAAACAATAATTATATATGTTGTTGGCAGCTCAAGTTTTTTAAACAAATATTACAAATAATACTCATTCGAAATTAACCGATGAACATTCATCGATTTAAAAAAATATATATTTCATAATTTTCGCGTAAAATAACCAACGAAAATATACCAAGTTGTTTTTTTTTTAAAAGAATTCATTGAATAAATTGATAGGGTCTCTCCAATTTTCATGATTTGAAGTAATGGGTAATATAGTTCTAAAAGTATCTTGATGCAATGTGCTTTCTATAAGAAGACCAAAAATATATATTTTGACTAATTAAAGAAAATATGAGTTTAATTAAATATACAAGAACTAAAATCAAATTTTATCAATAATGAAATAACAAATTAAATTTTTGCTTTTTCATTTTGAAATTGGGTAACTAAAAGGATGTGACTTTATCTAGAGGTGAATTCACTGAGACTTGATTACGCATTCACATAATTCCAGTCTTAGCTTTACTAAATATTCGTAGATTTATTTATTATAATATAAAATTTAAATTATCGTATAAATTCATTATTTTTGTGAAATATATGTAAATATATTTAGGCATATATCATGCTAATCAGATCCCTTAGAATTAGGCAATATACTGCTAATCAGATCCTTAATGCAGAACAACATGCTTGATCTTAATGAACATCATCAGAATATTTGATATGATCCCAGATTTCAGAAAATATTTTTCTTCTTCCTTCAGCCCAGCACTTTTTCTCCATTACTCTTCTTTTCTATTCTTCTTCTGTCAACCATGTCGGATAACAAGAGCACTTTTCATCCCGCACTTGTGGTTTCGAACATCTAACCATATCTCCATCACTCTAGAAATGGAGAATGTCCAATACTCCACATGGGCGAATCCTTCAAAATAACCGCACGTTCTCATAAGGTCCTTCATCATATTATTCCTCGCCGTGGGCAAAGAGAAGGTTCCTTCGACCGAGATGATGAAAAGGAGTTATGGTCGACTCTTGATGCTACTTCGCTCTTTCATGGATTTATGCTACAATCTCTAATGATCTCTTGCATACTATTATCGAACCCGATGCTACGACCATGGAAGCTTGGAATCGACTCCGTGATATTTTCCAAGATAACAAAATTTTCCGTGTGGTAACTCTGGAAGCCGAATTTTCCAATACAAAGAGGGAGAATTTTCCTCAATGAGCCTGCATATTGTCGCCGTCTCAAGTCTCTCGTCGATCACCACAAAGAATGTTGGAGCGCCAGATCGAATAGCTCTGGCTTGTTATTCAACTCGTTTCTGGTCTCACGAGCATATCTAGCGTTGGTACCTTGATTCGACAAAGTGACCCTTTACCTCCATTCTATCAAGCCCGGCCGATGACTTTAGAAGAGGCCGGCTTGGCGAAGGAGGCCGCCGCAGGCTCTGAGTCCGGCTATGGTGGTCATTCTGATTGGAGTACGAGGATTTGAGTTATCCATCCTCTCATTCGAACCATTCTAATCGTCGTGGGAAGCAACATGGCAACCGCAAGAATTCTGGGCGTAAGGGTTCCAAGGTGGTGGCAAGGTCCCCAGCGGGGGACGCCAGGTCGGCCTCATCTGGTGGTGGTGCAAAGCAGACAACAACAACTGCTCGGGGCGTTGTGCCTCTTTGGCGCATGCCAGCTAGGGGGTCAGAACCGTGGCCTAATTTTCTCCTTGGGGTTGGATGCCACACATTACCCAGCCTGCCCATATCCAAAACAAGGGTGGGCTCGCGTCCAATGAGTAACAAGGCAAAGAAGAATGTCTTCTTGGGCCACGACCACAAAGAGGCCTTTATGGGTTCAACCAAGACCGCTACATATGCACCAACGGGATATTGCTTCGATGCATACTATGTCGTTAAATCCCGATCGTACATGGTACATAGACACCGCAGCTACTTCTCATATGACTTTCTCCAATGGTACTCTCTCGTCTTATTTTAATTAGAGTAATCATAATAGTGGTATTACTGCGGGGCAATGGTCATATTATTCCAATTCATGGTTACTACCACAAGTCTTTGACTAATCATAATCCTCCTTTGTCCCTACATAATGTTCTTCATGCTCCCAAAATCATTAAAAACCTCATTTCTGTCCGTAAGTTTACTACCGATAATTACGTGGATTACTGGAGTTTGATCCTTTTGGGTTTTCGTGAAGGATTTTCGCACGGGGAAGCCAATACCGAGATGATAGTCGTGGCGACCTTTATCCTCTTACCTCTTCCATCAACAATTAAGCCCTCCACTCAACCTTTGCAACCATTTCACCTACTCTTTGGCATGATCGTTTGGGTCATCCGGGTGCTTCCGTTTAGATGTTCTTGGGCTAAATAAAAGCATTGATTGTAATCGGCATTCAAGTTCTAGCATTTGTCAATCTTGTTTCTTTTTGGAAAACATATTAAGTTGCCATTTGTTTCTTCAAAATCAATTACTATTATGCCATTTGATATTATTCATAGTGATCTTTGGACATCTCCTATTTTGAGTTCTACGGGGCATAAATATTATGTTGTTTTCGAGATGATTATTCTAATTTTCCGTGGACTTTTCCCATAGCTAAGAAATCGGATGTGCTTGACAAATTCCTTAGCTTTTAAAGCTCATATTCTCACCCACTCAACGTATTATTAAGAATGTGCAATGTGATAATGGGAGGATGTTTGACAATGGCCCTTTTTGGGAGTTTTGTAAAACAAATGGCATGTCTTTCCGTCTTCTTGTCCTCATACTCGTCTCAAATGGTAAAGCCGAACGAAAAATTCGGGTCGGCAACACATTACTCGTACCTTAACTCATGCCTTCTTCCCCTTCTTTGGCACCATGCGTTACAAAATGGCTACATATCTTCTTAATGTGCTTCCAAGCAAACTTTTGGGAAATATATCTCCACTTCAAATTCTTTATCATCTGCTCCATCTTTCTCTCACATTCTAGTTTTTGGGTGCTTGTGTTATCCTCTTTTTCCATCTACAACCATCAATAAGTTGCATCCTCGTTCAACTCCATGTGTCTTTTGGGATATCCCTCCGAATCACCGTGGCTATAAATGCGTTATGACTTGTCCTCAAATAAGATTATAATTTGTCGGCATGGTGTGTTTGATGAGCATGTTTTTGCACAATTGCATACTCCTTCGCTTCTACTTATGATTTTTTATGTGATGATATTTCACCATATTATTGCATCACTTTACTAAATCGAATTTTCTCCTTCTACTCAGCTACAAATGGCCCAAACACACGACCCACCTCCACCTTCTACCGACCGGCCTACTCTATGAGCCCGCCTGCCGCCCACAACCCAACTTCTCCTACTCTCCCCACATCTCTCCACGAAACATCAAATTCCTCGCCCACCAATCGGCCCACCATGGTCACAAGAAGCCAAATGGGTATTTTTAAACCCAATAGAAAATATGACCATGCATATGCTATTACGCTTACATCGGTCCCCACTACCAAGTAACCCAAAGAGAAGCCCTTCATGATTCCGAATTGGTGCTTTGGCCATGGACTTAGAGAATGGTTTTGATGCTTATTAAAAATAAGACGTGGGAGTTGGTGCCCGTCCACCTAATGTGAATGCTATTCTATTCTATATGGATTTTTGCTCATAAAGAAAAATTCGATGGTGTTTTTGAGAGGCATAAAGTCTGCCTTGTAGGTGTGACGGGAAAACTCAAGAAAGGGCATTGGACAGGGCGTAAACATTTAGTCCTAATGGTGAAACCGCTACCATTCGCACTGTTTCTTTCTTTTCTCTCGCTGTGCTGCATGGCTCTTACCACGCTGGATGTTAAAATGCCTTTCTTCATGGTGAGCTACAAGAAACAAGCATATGCATCAACCATTAGTATTGGGATCGTACTCATCCGCATTATGTGGGCGCTTGTTACGTAAGTCATTGTAATGGACTCAAACAGCACTCCCGAGCTGGGTATAAGCGATTTTGCTGATTATGTCATTTCCTTGGTTTCTTCTAATAGCAAGTGTGATAACTCGTTATTTATTTATCGCAGCGGTCGTGATATGTCATATATTTTGCTTTATGTTGATGATATTATTCTCATCGCATCTTCTAATGCTCTCCTATTGCCTATTATGAAGCTTCTACTAGAGTTTGTTATGAAGGATCTTCGTCCTTTAAATTATTTCTTGGCATTGTGCCGAAGATAAGGGTGGTATGTTCCTTTCACAACGCAAGTATGCCGAGCAAATAATTGAGCGAGCCAGAATGTCTTATTGCAAGTCATCTTCTACTCCCGTTGACACACAAAGGAGAAGGTTAGTGCAACTTCTAGTACTCCCTATGAGGATCCGACTTTATATAGGAGTCTTGTCAGCTCTTCAATATCTTACATTCACCCGGACCTCGATATTTGTTATGCCGTTCAACAAGTGTGTTTACATATGCATGACGGAGAGCCTGATATATGCAAGCTCTCAAACGCATTATTCGGGTATATTCAGGTACAATTGATCATGGTCTCCATCTCTACTCATCTATGTTTCATCCCTTGTTTCTATACCGATGTTGATCGGGGTGGTTGCCCGAATACGAGACGAACTACCTCGAGTTATTGTGTATTTTTGGGTGATAATTTGATTTCTTGGTCTTCTAAGAGACAACCTACTCTTTTCTCTGGCCCAAAGTGCCGAAGCCAAGTATAGGGGTGTGGCAAATGTAGTATCCGAATCATGTTGGTTACGAAATTTGTTTTTGGAGTTACATTGTCCGGGAGCCAAATGCGCTACACTTCGTTTATCAGCGACAACGCCGTTTATTTACTTATCCAAAGGCAACATCAACGTACTAAACATATTGAGATGGACATTCATTTCGTACGGGAAAAGGCTTCGTTCGGGTCGCTCCGTGTTCTTCATGTACCTTCCCGATATCGATCGTTGCATATCTTTACCAAGTGGTCTACCAAGGAAGTTCTATTTGAAGATTTTCGTGACGCCTTCAAGAACTGACAACCTCCCATTGATCATGGGTGTGTTAAATATATGTAAATATATTTGGGCATATATCATGCTAACCGTATCCCTTAGAATTAGGCACTTATCACGCTAACCGTATCCCTTGGGACTGTGCACACATCACGCTAACTATATCCCTTAGAATTAGGCACATATCATGCGAACCGTATCCCTTAGAATTAGGCACATATCATGCTTCGGTTTTGTATATATACGTTGATCTTAATGAGAATCATTGAGGAATTATTTCTAATAATTTTAAATTCCGAATCCGCTTAATGAATTTATCTAAATGTTTATCGAATCAGGTAGTTTCATGAGTATTGTTATTTTAAAAACAAAATTAATATTATTTTTTAAAAATGATTGTCGTTGGTTTTCTTTAGAGAATAAATAGTACTAGTAATAATTTTCTTTTTCAAAATTGGATGTCCTATTTTCATTATTAATACCAAAAGCAATTTTGAATGGATAATGACAAGCATGTAGAGAAACTATTAAATTTAAACTATTATATGAGTGTCATAATTAAAAAATGAGCTAGATCTTGCTAAATTTATATTTGTGTGACCTGTAACCTTCGGATTTCCGCGTAGAATAAACTACATCATCATGCCCTTTAGCGGTGTGACCTTTCTCTCTAATTCTACGTAAATGCAAGATCCTCACCGCACTTAGCTATTTTTTATTTTTATGTCGGTTGCCAAATAATATTGAAAATAGCATGTAGGATCACTTATTATTATATTGTTTTTGCATTGTTTACTTTCAACGAGAAAACTAATTTTGATAATAGAAAGTAAAACCTCGTTTAATGATCAATAATCAAAAGAGTATAATTTATTTTTTAGCAATAAATTGATGATGAATCTCATATCTAATTAATCTTTATTTCCTTTTGTATTAATGTTTTTTTTTATAGTATTGTTTAATGCATTGATGTCTCGAGTGCAAGCTGAACATTTTCTTTCTTTAAATTGGGTAATTAAAAAGATCGGGCTTTTTATCCAAGCTGTTTTAGAGACTTGATCAACTATTCACAAAATTCTAGTAGCTTTGCTAAATATCAATAATCATTTAATCATAAATTTAATTATTACAATATTAATTTAATATAGTTTTTAAACTTCACAAATTCTAAATTCTAAATATATTTATGAATTTACATAAACGTTTATTGAATTAAGGCGATTAGTAAAAATTGTTTTCCTTGATTAAACTAATATTATTTTTTAAAAATCTATTATTCGATTTTCTTAAGGAGAATAAATAGTACTAGTAATATATCTTTTTTCAAAATTGGAAGTCCTATTTTAATTATTAATACCAAGATCAATCTTAAATGGATAATGACAAGTTTATAGAGAAAATAATAAGTTATTCATCTTTTTTTTTTTTTGTGTGCGTGTGATTGAGCGTGTAGTTGCGGCCCTATCAATTTTTGATTTTCTAAAATCAACAACACTAAACAAATAAAATCTAAAATAATAAACTAAAAAGTTTAAAATTATAAAAAGATAAAAATATTAATTTAATCAATCATTTAAAATAAATAAAAAAACCTCAATTATCAATTCAATTTCAATCTATCAAACAACAATTAAAATAATAAAGGAATAAAAATAAAAAAATTAAAAAAATTAAAAAAATTAAAAAAATTGTAATAGGTGCTTAGAGATTTCAAGGTTGTTGCTACAATTCAAATAATCACCGGGATGAACTTGGTTGTTCGATTTTTTTTGCAACATCTAAGGAAGTTGTTGAAAGAATTTAATAGATTTGTCGCAAAATCTCAATAGTTGTTTGATTATTTTTCAACATTTGAGGAAGTTGTTGCAACAACTTTAACTAAAAACTCAAATAAATTAGAAAACAGCTTATTGATTTTTTGAAAAAGTAAAGTACACAAAATATAGATTTTTTAACAAATGTAATGAGTTGGTAAACAACTTCAATTAATGTTTGACAAAATCAAACAACAATTGTTGAGGTTGTTGCAATAAATTATGAACCCGTTGACACAGTTGCTTAGATATTTTTATGTTGTTTCATCAATTCAAATGACGTTGTAAGAGTATTTTGGGGTATTAACTCAATTACATATGTTGTTTTTTTCTTTTTCTTTTTAAATTATAAAACAATAATTATATATGTTGTTATGTAGCTCCTTTAAGTTTTCTTTTAAAACAAATATTACAAATAATAATTTTCATGCGAAATTAACCTATGTGCATCCATCGATTTAAAAAAATTATATATATTTTTCATAATTTTCGCGTGAAAAATAACCGACGAAAATATACCTTGTTTTTTTTAAAAGAATTCATCAATAAATTGATAGGGTCTCTCCAATTTTCATGATTTGAAGTAATGGGTAATATAGTTCTAAAAGTATCTTGATGCAATGTGTTTTCTATATAAGAAGACCAAAAATATATATTTTGACTAATTAAAGAAAATATGAGTTTAATTAAATATACAAGAACTAAAATCAAATTTTATCAATAATGAAATAACAAATTAAATTTTTGCTTTTTCATTTTGAAATTGGGTAACTAAAAGGATGTGACTTTATTTAGAGGTGAATTCACTTAGAGACTTTGATTACGTATTCACATAATTCCACCTGTTTTACTAAATATCTCAGATTTATTTATTATAATATAAAAATTTAAATTATTGTATAAATTCATTATTTTTGTTAAATATATGTAAATATATTTAGGCATATATCATGCTAACCGTATCCCTTAGAATTAGGCACATAATGCTAATTGTATCCTTAGAATTAGGCAATACTATCATGCAAACTATATCCCTTAGAATTAGGCACATATCATGCTAACCGTATATCTTAGAATTAGGCACATATCATGCTTCTGTTTGTATATATTCGTTGATCTTAATGAGAATCATTGAGGAATTATTTCTAATAATTTTAATTCTGAATCGCTAATGAATTTATCTAAAAGTTTATTGAATCGAGGTAGTCTGGTGAGTATTGTTATTTATAAACAAAATTAATATTATTTTAAAAAAATGATTGTCGTTGGTTTTCTTTAGGAGAATAAATAGTACTAGTAATATTTTCTTTTTCAAAATTGGATGTCCTATTTTCATTATTAATACCAAAAGCAATTTTGAACGGATAATGACAAGCATGTAGAGAAACTACTAAATTTAAACTATTATATGAGTGTCATAATTAAAAAATGAGCTAGATCTTGCTAAATTTATATTTGTGTGACCTGTAACCTTCGGATTTGAGGCGTAGAATAAACTACATCATCATGCCCTTTAGGGTGTGACCCTTCACTCCTACGTAAATGCAAGATCCTTAGTGCACTTAGCTATTTTTTATTTTTTTTGTCGGGCCAATATTGAAAATAGCATGTAGGATCACTTATTATTATATTGTTTTTGCATTGTTTACTTTCAACGAGAAAACTAATTTTGATAATAGAAAGTAAAACCTCGTTTAATGATCAATAATCAAAAGTGTATTAAATATTATTTTTTAGCAATAAATTGACGATGAATCACATATCACTAATCTTTATTTCCTTTTGTATTAATGTTTTTTTTGGAGTATTGTTTAATGCATTGATGTCTGGAGTGCAAGTGTTTCCAAATAATAAAACATAAATTAAGAATAAATTAGTGACATAACTTCTATCATTAAATAGTAAATAATCATTGCTGGTTTTATTTAATGATAAATTATATTAGAAAAAATTAAAAAAAGCTTTTACAAAAATTAAAAAATCAAAAAACCAATTATCAAATAAAAAAAAACATTTCAAATTTAAAAATTAAATAATATTTAAAATATAAAAATATTACTTAAGCCGATTGCCTAACTATATGCGAGATCTTCATTTCTTTCACTAAGGCGGTAGTAGTCAAAGAAGGAGGCCTTTTTCATTTTAAACAAACTAATAAGAACATAACGACTCATAAATTGTAATAATTAAAGGAAATATTTAGCTTATTAATTCATACACCTTCAAATAATTTTTTAACATATTAGAAAAATTTATTTTCAAATATTCAAATATAATATTACGAGCATCATAAATAGAATGATTTATTTACAATACGCAAAAATATGTTAATAAGCAATAGTATAAAATTAAAACAATCATGTTAAGAAAGAAACTTAAAATTTTTATTTAATGATAAGCGAAATTAAACAATTATCTTACGAACGTAAAACTACTTGAAAATTCATAAATACTAAATTAACTACTCTAAAACTATGAATCTTTAAGATATTGATTAACCTCAAGATCAAAAATATGCGGTGATCAATTGAGATATCGATCCATCACTTAATTAGTTCATTAGTGAATATTTTTAATTTTCTCCTTTAGTGGAGATGGAACTCGGTGGATGCATGAATGGCCATGGATAATAAGGAAACTTAGGATGAAAGCCGCGCCTTGCATCGGAGGGATGAACAAATGGCCATGGATGATGATGAAAACCACTAACAGTATTGGAGGATGAACAATTGGCCATGGATTTAGGATGAAAACGTGGCCGTGGATAAAAGCCAAAACCATGGAAACCACCAATCTTTCTAGTTTAGTTTGTGTAGCAAGACTTTCTGCTGAGGATATCGATTCTACTTGCAACACATAAATTGACAAATAGGAAAATACAAATGACAAGAGCAACAACCCAATTTTCTTTGTCATGATTAATAATAATGGTGATATTTCTTTTTTGTACTCTCAAGATGAAACATGAAGCTTGGTGTAGTAGGGATTTTATAGGTTAAGCATCATTTGGCATAGGAGAGTTTTTAATGGATGAGGATAAATATGCTGGGCCATTTAAATTTTAATATTAGAAGCTTAATTAATTATTGGGAGGTGAAATAGCAAGAGTATTTTCGGTGACTACTTAACTACTTATGTTATAACGCGTTAACTCCATTACGATTTTTATTTAAAAATAAAATATAACGAATAATAAAATTTTCCTTAAATTGACTGACGAACATCCACCAATTTTTTTAAAAAAATTTTTAATTTAATTTAATGAACTTGATTATTAAAATAATAAAGAAAGAACAAGAATATGTAGAGAAAGAGAGAAGGAGAGAAGTTCTTATTTCTCTTGATGGGATGAAATACAATGATGGAGAACCCCTCTCATTTATAGGGATAATTTCTCCTAGTTTTTCTCCAAACAATTTTTCACTATAATATAAACACATGTATCCTACTACAATACAAATACCTTTATAGACATTCACTATAATACAAATATGTTTATAACACTCCCCTTGAATGTCTATTTGATAGATAATGTGCCTCGATAAAACCTACTAGAAAAAACCCAAAGTGGAAAAAAATCTAGTGAAGGAAAAAGAGTGCATATTTGCTATCTAATAATACATTATGGTCGCCATTAAAACCTTATAAGGAAAAAAAAAACCCAGTGGGACAAAAACCTCGTAAGGAAAATAGAGTACAACGCGTATTAATCCCCCCTAATGACAACATCCTTGAATCTTTGCATCCCGATCTTTGCACAATCTTCCTTTGAAAGCTGCGCTTGGTAGAGATTTGGTGAATAAATCAGCCACATTGTCACTTGAATGAATCTGTTGCACATTGATATCACCATTCTTTTGGAGCTCATGTGTGTAGAAAACTTTGGCGAGATGTGCTTCGTTCTATCTCCTTTTATGAATCCTCCCTTTAGTTGTGCTATGCATGCAAAGATTATCTTCATACAAATCAGGTACTTGTCACGCTTTAAACCACATTTTTCTCTAATGAGATGTATCATGGACCTCAACCACACACATTCTCGCTTGCTTCATGAATAGCTATTATCTCAGCATGATTTGATGAAGTAGCTAATGGTGAGACCGTTTGTAGATCTCCAAGATATTGCAAAAGATTCTCCACATAAGAACACGTAGCGTTTGAGATCGAGCTTTGTGTGGGCCGATAAATACCCAGCATCGGCGTAGCCAACAAGATCGGACCCGCAATTATTAGAATAAATAAGCCCATATCTTAGAACCTTTAGATCGCATTATGTGTTTTATCCCATTACAATGCCTCCTAGTAGGAGCGTAACTATACCTTGCTAACAAATTAACCGAAAAAACTATATCAGCCTCAGAGTGTTAGCAAGATACATTAGCGTATCAATCACACTAAGATATGGTACTCAGGACCAAGAATTTCCTCTTTCTTTCTTGAGGTCGGAATGGATCCTTATTCACATCAAGTGATCGAACACCTTAGGAGTACTTAATGGATGTGCGCCATCCATATAAAATCTTTTCAACACCTTTTCTATATAGGCGTACATTGATGATCAAAGACACCATTTTTCAAATGCTCAATTTACAAACCAAGACATAATTTTGTCTTTTCCAAGGTCTTTCATCTCAAATTCCTTCTTTAAATAATCAAGTGCCTTTCGAAGCTCTATTGGAGTTCCAATAAGGTTTATGTCATCTTACTTAAACAGCAAGTATGACAAACTCCGATGTTGTTTTGTTTATAAAAACACATGGGCAAATTTCTCATCATTTATATAACCTTCCTGATAAATATTCACTAAGACCTAAGTATACCAATATACCCGCATTGCTTCAAACCATACAATAATTTTTGCAATCTAATTGAATACATTTCCCGAGACTTTAAATGATATGCTTCTGCATTTTAAATCCTTCAGGGATTTTCATGTATATCTCATTATTAAGTGATCCATAAAGATAATCAGAACTACATCCATCAAATGCATTTCAAGCCTCTCATGGACAAAGTGAAATAATAAGATAACGCACTGTTATTGCATTCATAATCGGTGAGTATGTCCTTCATAGTCGACACAAGCCTTTGTGAATCCTTGTGCAAC
Organism: Datura stramonium; assembly: GCA_018107945.1. NCBI lineage: Eukaryota > Viridiplantae > Streptophyta > Magnoliopsida > Solanales > Solanaceae > Datura > Datura stramonium. The sequence goes on from JACEIK010008149.1 coordinate 33,760, forward strand.
AAGGCGTGCTTTCTTTGTACCTTCATTTCATTTTTCTCATTTCTCTTTTTTCGCACAAAAACCCATTTATAGCCAACAAAGCTTAATACCATTAGGTGTTTGAAGCATGGGTCCAAACACTTCACGCTTGACAAGTGAATTCAATTCGATTGAATTGCTTCTTGCCATTTTGGCCAATTCATTTCTTTCATTGACATTCTCGTGACGATTGAGGTTCAAGATCCTCACTATCTTGCATGATTTTTGTTGCAACATTATATGCAAAGACATAATCCACCACTATTTTTGATCGACACTCAAAGATCACTTGAATTGATGGATAGTTCCTCATTTTCTTGAGTCTTAGGCTCATTGATTTCTTCATGAGTATCAAAATTGCTCAAGTCTTGAACTTCCATATGTGGTTCTATCATAGTGTCATCTTGACCATTTATTTTCTTTTTCTAGGATTGACTTAGAACCCAACGGTCTACCACGCCAGGTGCTTTGGACTCATTGGCTATGACATTAGTAGATGGTCCTTCAGGACATCAATTCGAATTGAGACATTCTCTGCAAGAATATATGACTTAGTAATTCTTTTTAAAATCAGAATGCTGCTCCTGGGCATTTGACTTGGTAATTTTCTCAAGTAGATGAATAATCTTTTGTACTTCTTGCCTACAAATAGAAGCACATGGATCAAGACGAGACAAGTACGGATTTTTCACAAAATTTCTCTTTGATTTCACAATTTTCTCCCCCCTAATTTTGGGAAAATTGTCTCATATTGAGATCCAAGACATCCTGTGATTTATCATGCTGTAAAGTACAAAAGTATTGAAATTAGTAAACTGCTTACTATAGAATGTACCTCAATTGCACTAATCTTTGTCTAATACAAGCCAAGATAAAGAGAACTTTGTTGGCTTGATGCATCTAAGTGTTGCTATATGTTAAATAAACACATCTCATACCCAATTTATTTGGGAGTCTCATAACCAACGATGAAGCTATAATTGAGGCATACAACTTTTGCTAAACCAACATATATATAAATCAGCATTATCAACATGATTCTATAATTTGGAACTATGCTCTAATTCTAATAATTCGAGCAACAACCTACAAAATCAATTGCAAGTTGATATCAAAACACATGTGACCATTCCATAGATGCATCTATTAGCAAACGGTTCACATGGTAGGTGAATGGGCTCATATTCACCTTTTTATAAGTTCCAAAATTTCACGGAATATAATTCGAATCTTAGCTGATCAAGATCATTCTATCACGAAACAAGCAACACAAGAGAATTCTTGAAGAACTTTTTATTTCTTCAACATATAGCCTCGAATTCTCAATTATTTTTGCATCACATTTGAACCGGATGGCCAACCGTTATGCCAACTTATTTCAGCAAACTTCTAGTTTACTTTCGTATGTGATTTCATCATCATACCCATAATTATATGTACTACAAATAAAAAGAACGCCGGTAATCTTTTACATAAATATTTAAAACCCGCTTCAATTGTAGTAATATGAAGAAATTAGATCTTCCCATAATTTATAGTCTTGAAAACTCGGGGATGCATCCAATCATATCGTGTTTTTGGATGGATGACCATCTTCAGGTGGTCATACCTTTCTTTTTAGGCTATATTCACAACAAGTGGATCCTTAATCATGAGATATTCAATTTTAAGAATTTCGCTAAGATGATGACGCAAGAATATCATAGCCTTAGCACGATATTGGTTTGATGCTTTGTTTTCACTTTTAATGGTGTCTCCAAGACCCATTGCATCCATATGGATTTTTGATGCTTTGTTGTCACTTTTAATGGTGTCTCCAAGACCCATTGCATCCATATGATGGATGCTTTGCTTTCACTCTTAATGGTGTCTCCAAGACCCATTGCATCCATATGGATTTTTGATGCTTTGCTTTCACTTTTAATGGTGTCTCCAAGACCCATTGCATCCATATGGATTTTTGATGCTTTGCTTTCACTTCTAATAGTGTCTCCAAGACCCATTGCATCCATATGGATTTTTGATGCTTTGCTTTCACTTTTAATGGTGTCCATTGCATCCATATGATTTTGATGCTTTGCTTTCACTTTTAATGGTGTCTCCAAGACCCATTGCATCTATATGGATTTTTGATGCTTTGCTTTCACTTTTAATGGTCTCTCCAAGACCCATTGCATCCATATGGATTTTAGCATCCAACACCCATGAAAGGTAGTTCTTGCCCGAATTTTGAAGGGCAATAAATCAAATTTCGTAAGATTAGCCATATTAAAAGAAAGGAAAAAATAATACCTTGGCCTTCAAATTTGAGACAAGAGAGTTAAGAAAAGTGCTGGTATCAAACTAAAGAAATATCACTCCTGTGGTTATAATACATCTTTCGAAAAGAAATTTTAATTTTTCACTCGCATCTTTTCAAAGTGAGTGCTCAAGGCAGACTCGTGCCGATAACGTGTTATAAAATAATAAAGAAAGAAAAGAATATTGTAGAGAAAAGAGAGAAGGAGAGAAGTTCTTATTTCTCTTGATGGGATGAAATACAATGATGGAGAGCCTCTATTTATAGGGATAATTTCTCCACTTTTCTCCAAAACACTTTCACTATAATATAAACACATGTATCCTACTACAATACAAATACCTTTATAGACATCACCACAATACAAATACCTTTACCGGTGGATGCATGAATGGCCATGGATAATAAGGAAACTGATGAAAGTCAGCCAGTCAGCATCGGAGGATGAAACAAATGGCCATGGATGACGATGAAACCACCAGTGTGCATTGAGGATGAACAAATGGCCATGGACGAGGATGAAAACGTGGCCAAAGGATAAAAGCGAAACCATGGAAACCACCAATCTTCTCCTTTAGCTTGTATAGCAGCACTTTCGGTTGAGGATATCGATTCCTCACATGCAACACATAAATAGACAAATAGGAAAATACAAATGACAAGAGCAACAACGCAATTTTTCTTTGTCATGATTAATAATAATGGTGATATTTCTTTTTTGTACTCTCAAGATGAAACATGAAGCTTGGTGTAGTAGGGATTTTATAGGGTTACATCATTTGGCATAGGAGAGTTTTTAATGGATGAGGATAAATATACTAGCTTTTTAAATTTTAATAGAAGCTAATTAATTATTGGGAGGTGAAATTTTAGCAAGAGTATTTTCGGTGACTACTTAACTACTTATGTTATAACGCAACTCCATTACGATTTTTATTTAAAAATAAAATATAATTTAATAATAATAATTTTCAAGCGAAATTGACCGACGAACATCCACCAATTTTTTTTTTAAAAATAATTTCTTTTTCATAGTTTTCGTACATTTTAGCATGAAAATGTATGGAAATTCACCGATTTTTTCCGTTAAAATCAACAAATTTTAGTCTTTCTATCTTTTACAAAATCAATGGAGTCCCTTTATTTTAGTTCATCTATTTTTTTTGCTCTTTTGATAGTTGTTATAGTTTTTGAATTTTTCTTGATACTATTTATTTTCAATAAAGGATAAAATATATATTTTGACTAATCGAAGATAACATATAATTAATTAAAATTTAATTTTATAAATAACTAAACATCAAAAGCTGAACATTTTCTTCTTTAAATTGGGTAATTAAAAAGATTTGGCTTTTATCCAGCTTTTTTAGAGACTTGATCACTATTCACAAAATTCTAGTAGCTTTACTAAATATCAACAATTATTTAATCATAAATTTAATTATTACAATATTAATTTAATATAGTTTTTAAACTTCACAAATTCTAAATTCTAAATATATTTATGAATTTACATAAACGTTTATTGAATTGAGGCGATTAGTAAAAATTGTTTTCCTCGATTAAACTAATATTATTTTTTTTTAAAAATATTATTCTCGATTTTCTTTAAGGAGTATAAATAGTACTAGTAATACATTTTTTCAAAATTGGAAGTCATTCGCACTGTTTCTTTCTCTTTTCTCGCCAAAGGCATGGCCTATTCACGCTGGATGTTAAAAATGTCTTTCTTCATGGGCGCACAAAGAAGTCAGTGTATATGCATCAACCATTGGGGTATCTAGATCGTACTCATCCGCATTATGTATGCTTGTTACGTAAGCCAACGTATGGACTCAAACAAAATCTCGCAGCTTGGTATAAGCGATTTGCTGATTATGCCTTTCACTTCCTTGGCTTCTAATAGCAAGTGTTGGCACTGCTATTTATTTATCGCAAGAGTCGTGAATGCATATATATTTTGATTTATGTTGATGATATTATTCTCACCGCATCTTCTAATGCTCTCCCATTGTCTAGCCTTCATGAAGCCGCTCGAGTTTGCTATGAAGGATCTTGGTCCTTAAATTATTTTCTGGCATTGCGCGACATGGGTGGTGCAGGCGTTCCTTTCACAACGCAAGTATGCCGAGCAAATAATTGAGCGAGCCGTAATGCTTCTTGCAAGTCATCTTTTACTCCTGACACAAAGGAGAAGGTTAGTGCAACTTCTAGTACTCCCCTATGAGGATCCGTCTTATAGGAGTCTTTCGGGGCTCTTCAATATCTTTACATTCACCCGACCAGATATTTGTTGTGTGTCAAGCCCAACAAGTGTGTGTTTACATATGCATGATCCGAGAGTTGATATATGCAAGCTCTCAAACGCATTATTCGGCATATTCAAGGTACAATTGATCATGGTCTCCATCTCTACTCATCTTCCTCGTTTCATCCCTTGTTTATACCGATGCCGATTGGGGTGGTTGCCCGAATACGAGACGATCTACTCGGTTATTGTGTGTATTTTTGGGTGATAATTTGATTTGGTCTTTCTAAGAGACAACCTACTTTTCTCTGGCCCAAGGGCCGAAGCCTAGTATAGGGGTGTGGCAAATGTAAGATCCGAATCATGTCAAGCTGGGCGAAATTTGCTTTTGGAGTTACATTGTCCGATTAAACAAAGCTACACTTGTTTATTGTGACAATGTCGTTGCTATTTACATATCCAAAGGGCAACATCAACGGCTCAAAACATATTGAGATGGACATTCATTTTGTAATGGTGCTGTCGTGGTCGCCCGTGTTCTTCATGTACCTTCCTCGATATCGATCGCACATCTTTACCAAGGGTCTACCGCGAGTTCTATTTGGAAGATTTTCGTGACAGCCTCGCAGTCCGACAACCTCCTAGCTCGATCGCGGGGGTGTTAAATATATGTAAATATACTTAGGCATATATCATGCTAACCGTATCCCTTGAATTAGGCACATATCATGCTAACCGTATCCCTTAAAAATTAGCACATATCATGCTAACCGTATCCCTTAGAATTAGGCACATATCATGCTTCTGTTTTGTATATATATCATGATCTTAATGAGAATCATTGAGGAATTATTTCACAATTTTTAAATTCTCGATTCTCGCTTAATGAATTTATCTAAATGTTTATCAACTGAGGTAGTCATGAGTATTGTTATTTTAAACAAAATTAATATTATTTTAAAAAATGATTGTCGTTGGTTTTCTTTAGAGAATAAATAGTACTAATAATTTTCTTTTCAAAATTTGATGTCCTATTTTCATTATTAATACCAAAAGCAATTTTGAATGGATAATGACAAGCATGTTGAGAAACTACTAAATTTAAACTATTATATGAGTGTCATAATTAAAAAATGAGCTAGATCTTGCTAAATTTATATTTGTGTGACCCGTAATCCCTTCTGGATTTGAGGCGTAGAATAAACCTCACATCATCATGCCCTTTAGGGGTGTGACCCTTTCAATACTAGCAAATGCAAGATCCCACGCACTTAGCTATTTTTTAAGTTTTTATGTTAGTTGCCAATATTGAAAATAGCATGTAGGATCACTTATTATTATATTATTTTTGCATTGTTTACTTTCAACGAGAAAACTAATTTTGATAATAGAAAGTAAAACCTCGCTAATGATCAATAACAAAAGAGTATTAAATATTATTTTTTAGCAATAAATTGATGATGAATCTCATGTCTAATTAATCTTTTATTTCTTTGTATTAATGTTTTCTTTATAGTATTGTTTAATGCATTGATGTCTGAAAAAGTGTTTCCAAATAATAAAACTTAAATTAAGAATGTAAAAATTAGAATAACTTCTCTATCATTAAATAGTAAATATTCATCAGTTTTATTTAATGATAAATTATATTAAAAAAACTCTATCAATTAAGAACTATTTAGTAATAAATTAACCACAAGTGTTAGTAATAATTTGTTTAAAATTAAATAATATTTAAAATATAAAATAGTTACTTAAGCCGATTGCCTAACTATATGCGAGATCTTCATTTCTTCTACTGGGCTTTAGTAAATGTTAAGGAGGCCTTTTTATTTTAAACAAACTAATAAGAACATAACGACCATAAATTGTAATAATTAAAGGAAAATTTAGCTTATTAATTCATACACCTTAAATAATTATTTTTTACATATTAAAAAAATTCTATTTTCTAAATATTCAAATATAATATTATGAGCATCATAAATAGAATAATTTATTTATACACGCAAAAAATATGTTAATAAGCAATAGTATAAAATTAAAAAATCAAAAAACCAATTATCAAATAAAAAAAATCATAAATTTTTTATTATTTTTGTATTTTTAATTTTTTAATTAAAAAATTATCTTAATAACGTAAAACTACTTCTTGAAAATTCATAAATACTAAATTAACTATCAAAACTATGAATCTTTAAGATATTGATTAATGTCAAGATCAAAAATATGTGGTGATCAATTAAGATATCGATCCATCACTTAATTAGTTTATTAGTGAATATTTTTAATTTTCTCCTTTAGGTGGAGATGGAACTGGTGGACGCATGAATGGCCATGGATAATAAGGAAACTTAGGATGAAAGCCGTCACCGGCACGGAGATGAACAAATGATCATGGATGAGGATAAAACCACCAACAGCATTTGAGGATGAACAAATGGCCATGGATGAGGATGAAAACGTGGCCGTGGATAAAAGCGAAACCATGGAAACCACCAATCTTTCTAGTTTAGTTTGTGTAGCAAGACTTTCTGCTGAGGATATCGATTCTCACTTGCAACACATAAATTGACAAATAGGAAAATACAAATGACAAGAGCAACAACTAATTTTTCTTTGTCATGATTAATAATAATGGTGATATTTCTTTTTTGTACTCTCAAGATGAAATATGAAGCTTGGTGTAGTAGGGATTTTATAGGGTTACATCATTTGGCATAGGAGAGTTTTAATGGATGAGGATAAATATGTCAGTTTAAATTTTAATAGAAGCTAATTAATTATTGGGAGGTGAAATAGCAAGAGTATTTTCGGGTGACTACTTAACTACTTATGTTATAACGCAACTCCATTACGATTTTTATTTTAAAAATAAAATAAATGAAGAATAATAATTTTCACGCGAAATTGACAGACGAACATCCACCAATTTTTTTAAAAAATTGAATTTATAATTGAATTAATTGACTCAAAGCTGAATTTTAACATTTATAAGTAAAGTTGTTTTGTTTTTTTATTTTAAAAATCAACAAATTTTAGTCTCTCTCTATCTTTTACAAAAATCAATGGAGTCCCTTTATTTTAGTTCGTCTATTTTGTGCTCTTTTGATGCTTGTTATTAGGTTTTTGAATTTTCGATACTATTTATTTTCAATAAAGGATAAAATATATATTTTGACTAATCGAAGATAACATATAATTAATTAAAATTTAATTTTATAAATAATTAAACATCAAAAAAGTCAACATTTTCTTCTTTAAATTGGGTAATTAAAAGATTGGGCTTTATCCAATTTTAGAGACTTGATCAACTATTCACAAAATTCTAGTAGCTTTACTAAATATCAACAATTATTTAATCATAAATTTTTTTATTTTTTTTATTTTTTTTATTTTTTTTATTTTTTTTATTTTTTTTATTTTTTTTATTTTTTTTATGTTTTTTCTATATTTTTTCTCATACTTAGATATGTTTTAAGGATTTCTTTTTGTATTTTAAAAAAAAATCTATTATTCTCGATTTCATTAAGGAGAATAAATAGTACTAGTAATATATATTTTTTCAAAATTGGAAGTCCTATTTTAATTATTAATACCAAGATCAATCTTAAATGGATAATGACAAGTTTATAGAGAAAATAATAAATTATTCATCTTTTTTTTTTTGTGTGTGTGTGTTTGTGTGTTAGTTGCGCCCTATCTCTTTTTTTGATTTCTAAAATCAACAACACTAAACAAATAAAATCTAAAATAATAAACTAAAAAGTTTAAAATTATAAAAAGATAAAAATATTAATTTAATCAATCATTTAAAATAAATAGAAGTCGCCTGGCACCGCAGCTCTCGATATTATTTATTTAACAGAGGAGTGAGTTATCACGAAAACTTTAATTCAACAATTATTTGATGAAATCAAAGAAATTGGAATAAAGAAATTGTAATAGGTGCTTAGAGATTTCAAGGTTGTTACAACAATTCAAATAACTTACCGAACCTTAGTTGTTCGGATTTTTTTGCAACATCTAAGAAAGTTGTTGCAGCAATTTAATAGCTTTGTCGAAAAAATCTCAATAGTTGTTTGATTTTTTTTCAACATTTGAGGATGAATTGTTGTAACAAGTTTAACTAAAAACTCAAATAAATTAGAAAATGTATATTGATTTTTTGAAAAGTAAAGTACACAAAATATGGGATTTTTAACAAATGCAATGAGTTGCACCAACTTCACTAATGTTTGACAAAAATCAAACAAACACTGTCAAGGCCTGCCAGAATAATTGGCGAACCCGTTGACAAAGCTAAGCTTAAATATTTTTATGTTGTTTTATCAATTCAAATGACGTTGTAAGAGCATTGGGGTATTAACTCAATTACATATGTTTTTTTTAATCTTTTCTTTTTTAAAATTAAATTATAAAACAATAATTATATATGTTGTTGCTAGCTCCTTTAAGTTTTCTTTAAATCAAATATTATAAATAATAATTTTCATGCGAAATTAACCTAACATGAACATTCATCAATTATAAAAATATATATATTTTCTTTTCATAATTTTCGCGTGAAAAATTACCGACGAAAATTACCCAGTGTTTTTTTTAAAAGAATTCATTGAATAAATTGATAGGGTCTCTCCAATTTTCATGATTTGAAGTAATGGGTAATATAGTTCTAAAAGTATTCCTTTGATGCAATGTGTTTTCTTTTATAAGAAGACCAAAATATATTTTGACTAATTAAAGAAAATATGAGTTTAATTAAATATACAAGAACTAAAATCAAATTTTATCAATAATTAAATAACAAATTAAATTTTTGCTTTTTCATTTTGAAATTGGGTAACTAAAAGGATGTGACTTTATCTGTGAGGTGAATTCACTTAGAGACTTGATTAGCGCATTCACATAATTTCAATTGTTTTACTAAATATCTCAGATTTATTTATTATAATATAAAATTTAAATTATCGTATAAATTCATTATTTTTGTTGGGCATTGTAAATATATTTAGGCATATATCATGCTAATCGTATCCTTTAGAATTAGGCACATATCATGCTAACTGTATCACTTAGAATTAGGCACATATCATGCTAACTATATCCCTTAGAATTAGGCACATATCATGTTAATCGTATCCCTTAGAATTAGGCACATATCATGTTTCTGCTTTGTATATATACGTTGATCTTAATGAGAATCATTGATGAATTATTTCTAATATGGTATCGATTTACAGGAAAAACGATTTTTTCTTCCTTCCGCAAAGCTCCCTAGCCTTCTTTCTTCTTCTTCTCCATTCTTCTTCTTTTCTATTCTTCTTTCCTCAGTTCACCATGTCGGATAACAAAGAGCAATCTTTTATCCTGCACTTTGGTTTCGAACATTCGGTACCATATCTCCACTCTAGAAATGGAGAATGTCCAATACTCCACACGGGCAGAACTCTTCAAAATAACCGCACGTTCTCATAAAGTCCTTCATCATATTATTCCGCTGTGTGGGCAAAGAGAAGGTTCCTTCGTCCGAGGATGAAAAGGAATTATGGTCGACTCTTGATGCTACTAAGCTCTTTCATGGATTTATGCTACAATCTCTAATGATCTCTTGCATACTATTATCGAACCCGATGCTACTACCATGGAAGCTTGGAATCGACTCCGTGATATTTTCCCCCAAGATAACAAAAATTTCGTGTGGTAACCTCGAAGCCGAATTTTCCAATACAAAGATGGAGAATTTTCCGAACGCTTCGGCATATTGTCACGTCAGTCTCTTGGCCGATCAATTAAAGAATGCTCTGAGCGCCTAAGATCGAATAGTCAGCTTGTTATTCAACTCGTTTCGGGTCTCACGAGAGCATATCGGGGTGTTGGTACCTTGATTCGACAAAGTGACCCTTTACCTCCATTCTATCAAGCCCGGTCGAGGTTGACTTTAGAAGAGGCCGCTTGGCGGCTGAGGCTGTCAGCAGTTCGAGTCCGCTACGGTGGTCGCCTCTGGGATTGGAGTACGAGATTCGGGTTATCCATCCTCTCATTCGAACCATTCTAATCATCGTGGGAAGCAACATGGCAACCGCAAGAATTCTGGGCGTAAGGGTTCCGGTGGCGACAAAGGTCCTGGTGGGGGACGCCGTGGTCGCCCTACCTGGTGGTGCTCTCTGGTGGACAAAGAAGAATAATCCGCTCGGGCAGCAAACTCTTACGGACGCCAGCCAGCGGGGTCACAACCGTGGCCTAATTTTCCTCCTTGGGGTTGGATGCCACAATGGGCCACTCCACCTTGCCCATATCCAACACAAGTGTGGGCTCAGCGTCCAATATGAGTAACAAGGTGGGGCGCTGAGCCAGCCCGGTCTTCGACCACGACCGCATCGTGCCTTTATGGGTTCAACCGCTGGGCAGTCCGGCTACATATGCACCAACGGATATTGCTTCGCGATGCATACTATGTCGCTAACTTCGATCAGACATGGTACATGGACACCTGTGAGCTACTTCTCATATGACTTTCTCCAATGGTACTCTCTCGTCTTATTTTAATTAGAGTAATCATAATAGTGGTATTACCGTGGGCAATGGTCATATTATTCCAATTCATGGTTATGGTCACACGCTTGACTAATCATAATCCTCCTTTTGTCCCTACACAATGTTCTTTCATGCTCCCAAAATCATTAAAACCTCATTTCTGTCCGTAAGGTTTACTACCGATAATTATGTGACATGGAGTTTGATCCTTTTTGGGTTTTCTTCGTGAAGGATTTTCAAGACGGGGAACCAATACCGAGATGTGATAGTCGTATGCACTTTTATCCTCTTACCTCTTCCATCAACAATTAAGCCCTCCACTCTACCTTTGCAGCCATTTCACCTACTCTTTGGCATGATCGTTTGGGTCATCCGGGTGCTTCCGTTTTAGATGTTCTTAGGCTAAATAAAAGCATTGATTGTAATCGCCATTCAAGTTCTAGCATTTGTCAATCTTGTTTCTTTGGAAAACATATTAAGTTGCCATTTGTTTCTTCAAAATCAAGTACTATTATGCCATTTGATATTATTCATAGTGATCTTTGGACATCTCCTATTTTGAGTTCTATGGGGCATAAATATTATGTTGTTTCCTTAGATGATTATTCTAATTTTCTGTGGACTTTTCCCATAGCTAAGAAATTGGATGTGTTTGACAAATTCTTAGCTTTTAAAGCTCATATTCTCACCCAATTTGAACGTAATATTAAGAATGTGCAATGTGATAATGGAGGGACTTTGACAATGACCCTTTTGGGAGTTTTGTAAAACAAATGGCATGTCTTTCCGCCTTCTTGTCCCTCATACCTCGTCTCAAAATGGTAAAGCCTAACGAAAAATTCGGTCTATAAATAACATTACTCATACCCTTTTAGCTCATGCTTCCTTCCCCTTGTTTTTGGTATCATGCTATGAAATGGCTACATATCTTCAATGTGCTTCCAAGCAAGCTTTGGGAAATATATCTCCACTTCAAATTCTTTATCTAGCCCCATCTTTCTCTCACATTCGGTTTTTAGGTGCTTGTGTTATCCTCTTTTTCCATCTACAACCATCAATAAGTTGCAACCTCGTCGCCAACTCCATATATGTGTCTTTTTGGGATATCCTCCGAATCACCGTGTGGCTATAAATGCTATGACTTGTTCTCAAATAAGATTATAATTTGCCTGCATGTTGTGTTTGATGAGCATGTGTTTCCTTTGCACAATTGCATACTCCTTCGCTTTCTACTTATGATTTTTTATGTGATGATATTTCACCATATACATTGCATCACTTAATAAATCAGAATTTCTTCTCCTCTACTCGCCTACAAATGGCCCAAACACACGACCCACAACCACCTTCTATCACCCGGCCTACTCCTATGAGCCCACTCACTACCACACCCCAACTTCTCCTACCCCCATCTCCTGCCCAAACATCAAATTCCTTGCCCACCAATTGGCCCACCATGGTCACAAGAAACAGCTCCATATTTTTAAACCCAATAGAAATTATGACCATGCATATGCTACCTGGGCGCTAAATCTGGCCCCCACTACCACGTAACCCAAGAGGAAGCCCTTCGTGACCCTAATTGGAAGTTGGCCATGGACGTATGAATATGATGCTCTTATTAAAAATAAGACGCGGGAGTTGGTGCCCGTCCACCTAATGTGAAGTTATTCGGTTCTATGGATTTTTGCTCATAAAGAAAAATCTCGATGGTGTTTTTAAGAGGCATAAAGCCCGTCTTGTAGGTGATGGGAAAACTCAGCAGGTGGGCATTGATTGTGGTGAAACATTTAATCCGGTGGTGAAACCGGCTACCATTCGCACTGCTCTTTCTCTTTCTGTCAAAGGCATGGCCTAATCATCAATTGGATGTTAAAAAATGCCTTTCTTCATGGCGAGCTACAAGAAATGGGGCAGATATGCATCAACCATTGGGGTATCGGGATCGTACTCATCCATTATGTATGCTTGTTACGTAAGTCATTGTATGGACTCAAACAGCACCCCGAGCTTGGTGGCGTGTTTCATTTGCTGATTATGTCATTTCCCTTGGTTTCTCTAATAGCAAGTGTATAATTCGTTATTTATTTATCGCAAGGGTCGTGATATGGCATATATTTTGCTTTATGTTGATGATATTATTCTCACCGCATCTTCTAATGCTCTCCTACTGCCTATTATGAAAGCTTCTGGCCGTAGTTTGCTATGAAGGATCTTGGTCCTTTAAATTATTTTCTTGGCATTGCAGTTTCTCGACATAAGGGTGGTATGTTCCTTTCACAACGCAAGTATGCCGAGCAAATAATTGAGCGAGCCGGAATGTCTTCTTACAAGTCATCTTCTACTCCCCGTTGACACAAAGGAGAAGGTTAGTGCAACTTCTAGCAATTCCCTATGATCCGTTTTTATATAGGAGTCTTGCCGGGGCTCTTCAATATCTTACATTCACCCGACCAAATATTTGTTATGCTGTTCAACAAGTGTTTACATATGCACGATCCGAGAGTTGATCATACTGCTTCAAACGCATTATTCTATGATAAAGGTACAATTGATCATGGTCTCCATCTCTACTCATCTTTGTCACTTTTGTTTTTATACCGATGCCGATTGGGGTGGTTGCCCGAATACGAGACTATCCACCAAGTTATTGTGTATTTTTTGGGGTGATACTGGATTTTCTTGAGTCTTCTAAGAGACAACTCACTTTTTCTCGGTCAAGTGCTGAAGCCGAGTATAGGGGTGTGGCAAATGCAAGATTCGAATCAAACTACGAAGCTTAGTTACGAAATTTTTGGAGTTACATTGTCCGATTAAACAAAGCTACACTTGTTTATCAGAGAATGAGTCATGCTTATTTACTTGAACCAAGCAACATCAACGTACTCAAACATATTGAGATGGACATTCATTTTGTACGGAAAGTTGCTCGTGGTCGTTCGTGTTCTTCATGTACTTTCCCGATATCAGATCGCATACATCTTTACCAAGGGTCTACCGCGAGTTCTATTTGAAGATTTCCGTGACAGTCTCAGTGTCCGACAACCTCCGCTTCGATCGGCGGGGGGTGTGTTAAATATATGTAAATATATTTAGGCATATATCATGCTAACTATATCCCTTAGAATTAGGCACATATCATGCTAACTGTATCCCTTAGAATTAGGCACATATCAGCTAACTATATCCCTAGAATTAGGCACATATCATGCTTCTGTTTGTATATATAACATTGATCTTAATGAGAATCATTGAGGAATGTATTTTTAATAATTTTTAAATTTAAAATTTTGAAATTAGCTAATATTTTAAAATATGAATTTGTCTTTTTTGGTTTTTTTTGTATTTTTAAGTTTTAATATTATTTTAAAAAAACTCGATTGTCGATGGTTTCTTTTAGAGAATAAATAAGACTAGTAATATTTTCTTTTTCAAAATTTGATGTCCTATTTTCATTATTAAGACCAAAAGCAATTTTTGAATGGATAATGACAAGCATGTTGAGAAACTATTAAATTTAAACTATTATATGAGTGTAATAATTAAAAAATGAGCTAGATCATGCTAAATTTATATTTGTGTGACCCGTAACCTACTGGGATTTGAGGAAGTGAGAATAATAAACTACATCATCATGCCCTTTGGGTGTGACCCTTTCTCTAATTCTACGTAAATGCAAGATCCTTAGTGCACTTAGCTATTTTTTATTTTTATGCCAGTTGCCATATTGAAAATAGCATGTAGGATCACTTATTATTATATTGTTTTTGCATTGTTTAATTTCAACGAGAAAACTAATTTTGATAATAGAAAGTAAAACCTCGTTTAATGATCAATAATCAAAAGAGTATAATTATCTATTTTTTAGCGATAAATTGACGATGAATCTCATATCTAATTAATCTTTATTTCCTTTTGTATTAATGTTTTTCTTTGGAGTATTGTTTAATGCATTGATGTCTCGAGTGCAAGTGTTTCCAAATAATAAAACTTAAATTAAGAACAAAAATTAGTGACATAACTTCTATCATTAAATAGTAAATATTCATTGGTCGGTTTTATTTAATGATAAAATTATATTAAAAAACTCTATCAATTAAGAACTATTTAGTAATAAATTAACGACAAGTGTTATAATAATTTGATTTTAAAATTAAATAATATTTAAAATATAAAATATTACTTAAGCCGATTGCCTAACTATATGCGTAGATCTTCATTTCTTTCACTAAGGCGTAGTAGTCAAAGAAGGAGGCCTTTTTATTTAAACAAACTATAATAAGAACATAACGACTCATAAATTGTAAATAATTTAAAGGAAATTTAGCTTATTAATTCATACAGACCTTAAATAATTATTTTTTACATATTAGAAAAATTCTATTTTCTAAATATTCAAATATAATATTATGAGCATCATAAATAGAATAATTTATTTACACACGCAAAAATATGTTAATAAGCAATAGTATAAAATTAGAAACAACGTGTTAAGAAAAGAAACTTAAATTTTTTATTTTACGATAAGCGAAATTAAACAATTATCTTAGAACAGAAACTACTTGAAAATTCATAAATACTAAATTAACTACTTAAAACTATGAATTTAAGATATTGATTAATGTCAAGATCAAAAATATGTGGTGATCAATTAAGATATCGGACCATCACTTAATTAGTTCATTAGTGAATATTTTTAATTTTCTCCTTTAGGTGGAGATGGAACCGTGGATGCATGAATGACCATGGGATAATATGAAACTTAGGATAAAGCCGCTACCAGACGGGAGTGGATGAATAAATGGCCATGATGAGGATGAAAACCACCAAGGTGCATTGGAGGATGAACAAATGGCCATGACGAGGGGATGAAAACGTGGCCGTGGATAAAAGCGAAACCATGGAAACCACCAATCTTCTCCTTTAGCTTGTGTAGCAGCACTTTCAAGAGGATATCGATTCTCACTTGCAACACATAAATTGACAAATAGGAAAATACAAATGATAACAAAGAACAACGCAATTTTTCTTTGTCATGATTAATAATAATGGTGATATTTCTTTTTTTGTACTCTCAAGATGAAATATGAAGCTTCGTGTAGTAGGGATTTTATAGGGTTAAATTATTTATATAGGAGAGTTTTAATGGATGAGGATAAATATGTCGGGCTTAAATTTAATGTTTACCACTATTTGGAGGTGAAATAAAGAAGAGTATTTTGGGGTGACTACTTTTTTAACTACTTATGTTATAACGCAACTCCATTACGATTTTTATTTAAAAATAAAATATAATGAATAATAATTTTCTACGCGAAATTGACCGACGAACATCCACCAATTTTTTTAAAAATAATTTCTTTTTTCATAGTTTTCAGACATTTTAGCATGAAAAGTAACAGATGGAAATTCACCGATTTTTTATGTAAAAAAATAAACAAATTTTAGTCTCTCTATCTTTTACAAAAATCAATGGAGTCCCTTTATTTTAGTTCGTCTATTTTTTGTGCTCTTTGATAGTTGTTGTTATTATAGTTTTTTAATTTTATTGATACTATTTATTTTCAATAAAGGATATAAATATATATTTTGACTAATCGAAGATAATATATAATTAATTAAAATTTAATTTTATAAATAACTAAACATCAAAAGCCGAACATTTTCATCTTTAAATTGATAATTAAAAAGATTGGGCTTTATCCAATTTTAGAGACTTGATCAACTATTCACAAAATTCTAGTAGCTTTACTAAATATCAATAATTATTTAATTTTAATTAAATTACATGTTTTTTTTGTTTTTTTAATTTAATATAGTTTTTAAACTTCACAAATTCTAAATTTAAATATATTTTTATGAATTTACATAAACGTTTACTGAATTGGAGGCGATTAGTAAAAATTGTTTTCCTTTGATTAAACTAATATTATTTTTTTAAAAATCTATTATTCTGATTTTCTTTAAGGAGAATAAATAGTACTAGTAATATATTTTTTTCAAAATTGGAAGTCCTATTTTAATTATTAATACCAAGATCAATCTTAAATGGATAATGACAAGTTTATAGAGAAAATAATAAATTATTCATCTTTTTTTTGTGTGTGTGTTTGTGTGTAGTTGCGGCCCTATCTCTTTTTGATTTTCTAAAATCAACAACACTAAACAAATAAAATCTAAAATAATAAACTAAAAAGTTTAAAATTATAAAAAGATAAAAATATTAATTTAATCAATCATTTAAAATAATTAGAGAAAAATAAGTACCGTTAAATGATATTCTTTATTTAACAGAGTGAGTTATCACGACAACTTTAATTCAACACTTATTTGATGAAATCAAAGAAATAACAAAGAAATTGTAACAGGTGCTTAGAGATTTCAAGGTTGTTACAACAATTCAAATAACTTACCGATGAACTTGTTGTTCGATTTTTTTGCAACATCTAAGGAAGTTGTTGCATCAATTTAATAGATTTGTCGCAAAAATCTCAATAGTTGTTTGATTTTTTTTCAACATTTGAGGAAGTTGTTGCAACAACTTTAACTAATAACTCAAATAAATAGGAAAATTAAGATATTGATTTTTTGAAAAAGCAAAGTACACAAAATATAGATTATTTTTAACAAATGTAATGAGTTGCAAAGAATCACTAATGTTTACCAGAAAATCAAACAACAATTGTTGAGGTTGTGCAATAAATTATGAACCTCGTTGACACAAGCTTGCTTAGATATTTTTATGTTGTTTCATCAATTCAAATGACGTTGTAAGAGTATTTTGGGGTATTAACTCACTACATATTTGTTTTTTGTCTTTTTCTTTTTTTAAATTATAAAATAATAATTATATATGTTAAGTTGGTAGCTCCGTTAAGTTTTCTTTAAAACAAATATTACAAATAATAATTTTCATTCGAAATTAACCGATGAACATCCATCGATTTAAAATATAAATTCAAAAATTAAAAATATTTTTAATAATTTTCGCGTGAAAAATAACCGATGAAAATATACTACCGTTGTTTTTTTAAAAGAATTACTGAATAAATCGACAGGTCTCTCCAATTTTCATGATTTGAAGTAATGGGTAATATAGTTCTAAAAGTATCTTGATGCAATGTGTTTTCTATATAAGAAGACCAAAAATATATATTTTGACTAATTAAAGAAAATATGAGTTTAATTAAATATACAAGAACTAAAATCAAATTTTATCAATAATTAAATATCAAATTAAATTTTTGCTTTTTCATTTTGAAATTGGGTAACTAACAGGATGTGGACTTTATCTAGAGGTGAATTCACTTAGAGACTTGATTACGTGTTCACATAATTCCAATTGTACTAAATACTCAGATTTATTTATTATAATATTAAAATTTAAATTATCGTATAAATTCATTATTTTTGTGAAATATATGTAAATATATTTAGGCATATATCATGCTAACTGTATCCCTTAGAATTAGGCACATATCATGCTAACTGTATTCCTTAGAATTAGGCACATATCATGCTAACTATATCCCTTAGAATTAGGCACATATCATGCTAATTGTATCCCTTAGAATTAGGCACATATCATGCTTCCTATTTTGTATATATACGTTGATCTTAATGAGAATCATTGAGGAATTATTTCTAATATGGTATCAGATTTCTAGGGAAAAACGATTTTTCTTTCCTTCGCAAAGCTCCTAGCCTTCTTCTTCTTCTTCTTCTCCATTACTCTTCTTTTCTATTCTTCTTCCCATTCAATTGCTGTCTGACATAACAAAGAGCACTTTTCATCCCACTTTGTTTCTCAACATTCTAACCATATCTCCATCATTCTAGAAATGGAGAATGTCCAATACTCCACATGGGCTTTAACTCTTCAAAATAACCGCACGTTCTCATAAGGTCCTTCATCATATTATTCCTACCCACAAAAAGGCAAAGAGAAGGTTCCTTCGTCCGAGGATGAAAAGGAATTATGGTCGACTTCGATGCTGCTGTTCTTTCATGGATTTATGCTACAATCTCTAATGATCTCTTGCATACTATTATCGGAACCCGATGCTACGCCATGGAAGCTTGGAATCGACTCGTGATATTTTCCAAGATAAATGTGTTTCCATGGTAACTCCGAAGCCGAATTTTCCAATACAAAGAGGGAGAATCTTTCCAACGTTTCGGCATATTGTCGCCGTCTCAAGTCTCTTGTCGATCAATTAAAGAATGCCTGGAGCACCTAAGATCGAATAGTCGGCTTGTTATTCAACTCGCGGTCTCACAGAGCATATCTGGGTGTTGGTACCTTTGATCTCGACAAAGTGACCCTTTACCTCCATTCTATCAAGCCCTGGGCCGATGTTGACTTAGAAGAGGCCACATGAAGGAGGCCGGGCGCAGCGAGTCCGCTATGGTGGCTGCCTCTGGATTGGAGTACGAGGATTCGGTTATCCATCCTCTCATTCGAACCATTCTAATCATCGTGGGAAGCAACATGGCAAACTCTAAAGAATTCGGGCGTAAGGGTTCCTAAGTAGCAAAGAAAGGTCCCGTGGGGACGCCGTGGCCGGGCTCACGGTGGTGGTGCTCTGTGGGACAGCACAGCACCGGCCGGGGCGCCAGACTCATCATGACGCCAGCAGCCGGGGTCACAACCGTGGCCTAATTTTTCTCGGGTTGGGATGCCACAACGGGCCACTCCACCTTGCCCATATCCAACACAAGGGTGGGGCTCGCCGGGCCCAATGAGTAACAAGGTGGGCAAGCAGTTGCTCGGTCTTCTTTGGCCACGACCACAACAGCCTTTATGGGATCAAATCCGCGGGCAGTCCACTACATACGCACCAATCCGATATAGCTTCGCGATGCATACTATGTCGTTAAATCCCCCCCGATCGTACATGGTACTATGGACACCTGAGATACTTCTCATATGACTTTCTCCAATGGTACTCTCTCGTCTTATTTTAATTTGAATAATCATAATAGTGGTATTACCGTGGGCAATGGTCATATTATTCCAATTCATGGTTATGGTCACACGTCTTTGACTAATCATAATCGTCCTTTGTCCCTACACAATGTTCTTCATGCTCCCAAAATCATTAAAAACCTCATTTCGGGTCCGTAAGTTTACTACCGATAATTATGTGACAGCTTGAGTTTCGATCCTTTGGGTTTTTTTTGTGAAGGATTTTGACGGGGAAGCCAATACCGAGATGTGCGATAGTCGTAGCGACCTTTATCCTCTTTAATACCTTCCATCAACAATCAAGCCCTCCACTCTACCTTTGCAGCCATTTCACCTACTCTTTGGCATGACTGCTTGGGTCATCCGGTAAGCCTGCTTTAGGTTCTTAGGCTAAATAAAAGCATTGATTGTAATCGCCATTCAAGTTCTAGCATTTGTCAAATCTTGTGTCTTTGGAAACATATTAAGTTGCCATTTGTTTCTTCAAAATCAAGTACTATTATGCCATTTGATATTATTCATAGTGATCTTTGGACATCTCCTTTTGAGTTCTATGGGCATAAATATTATGTTGTTTTCTTAGATGATTCTACTTTCCCGTGGACTTTTCCCCATAGCTAAGAAATCGGATGTGTTTGACAAATTCTTAGCTTTTAAAGCTCATATTCTCACCCAATTTGAACGTAATATTAAGAATGTGCAATGTGATAATGGGAGGGTGTTTGACAAAGGCCCTTTTTGGGAGTTTTGTAAAACAAATGGCATGTCTTTCCGTCTTCTTGTCCTCATACTGCCTCAAAATGGTAAAGCCGAACGAAAATTCGGTCTATAAAATAATATTACTCGTACTCTTTAGCTCATGCCTCTCTTCCCCTTCTTTTTGGCATCATGCTACAAATGGCTACATATCTTCTTAATGTGCTTCCAAGCAAGCTTTTGGGAAATATATCTCCACTTCCAAATTCTTTTTATCATCGGGTTCCATCTTTCTCTCACATTCGGTTTTTGGGTGCTTGTGTTATCCTCTTTTTCCATATACAACCATCAATAAGTTTCAACCTCGTTCAACTCCATGTGTCTTTTTGGATATCCTCCGAATCACCGTGGCTATAAATGCTATGACTTGTCCTCAAATAAGATTATAATTTGTCGGCATGTTGTGTTTGATGAGCATGTGTTTCCTTTTGCACAATTGCATACTCCTTCGCTTCTACTTATGATTTTTTATGTGATGATATTTCACCATATACATTGCATCACTTACGAAATCCCAATTCTTCTCCTTCTATCACTCTACAAATGGCCCAAACACACGACCCACCTCCACCTTCTACTGACCGGCCTACTCTTATGAGCCCGCCGCGCCCAGAGCCCAACTTCTCCTACTCTCCCCACATCTCCCCGCCCTCAAACATCAAATTCCTTGCCCACCAATCACCCACCATGGTCACAAGAAGCCAAATGGGTATTTTTAAACCCACAGGCCATGACCATGCATATGCTACTACGCTTACACGGTCCCCACTACCACGTAACCCAAAGAGAAGCCCTTCGTGACCCGAATTGAAGTTGGCCATGGACGATGAATATTATGCTCTTATTAAAAATAAGACGGGGAGTTGAGTTCCCCGTCCACCTAATGTGAAGTTATTCGTTCTATGTGGATTTTTGTTCATAAAGAAAATCAGATGGTGTTTTTAAGAGGCATAAAGCCCGTCTTGTAGGTGTGGGAAAACTCACCGGTGGGTAACATTGTGGCGAAACATTTAGTCCTAAGTAGTTTAAACCTAGCTACCATTCGCACTGTTCTTTCTCTCTTTCTCTCGTCAAAGGCATGGCCTATTCATCGCTGGATGTTAAAAATGTCTTTCTTCATGGTGAGCTACAAGAAACAATGTATATGCATCAACCATTGGGGTATCGATCAGACCATCCGTGACAGGCATGTTTGTTGTGTAAGTCATTGTATGGACTCAAACAGGCACCCCGAGCTTGGTATAAGCGATTTGTTGATTATGTCATTTCCCTTGGTTTCTCTAATAGCAAGTGTGACAATTGCTATTTATTTATCGCAAGGGTCGGGATATGGCATATATTTTGCTTTATAAAGATGATACATTCACCGCATCTTCTAATGCTCTCCCATTGCCTATATTATGAAGCTTCTAGCCGTAGTTTGCTATGAAGGATCTTGGTCCTTTAAATTATTTTTCATGCCATTGCAAAGCTTTCTCTGACATAAGGGTGGTATGTTTCTTTCACACCTAAGTATGCCGAGCTAATAATTGAGCGAGCCGGAATGTATTCTTGCAAGTCATCTTCTACTCCTCAAGTACACAAAGGAGAAGGTTAGTGCAACTTCTTACTCCCATGAGGATCTCTGCTTATATAGGAGTCTTTCTCAGCTCAATATCTTTTACATTCACCTCGACCGCATATTTATGCTTTTCAACAAAAGGTGTTTACATATGCATGATCCGAGAGTTGATATATGCAAGCTCTCAAACGCATTATCGCATATTCAAGGTACAATTGGATCATGGGTCTCCATCTCTACTCATCTTCGTTTCATCCCTTGTTTCTTATACCGATGCCGATCGGGGTGGTTGCCCGAATACGAGACGATCTACTCGGTTATTGTGTATTTTTGGGTGATAATTTGATTTCTTGGTCTTCTAAGAAACAATCCCAATTTTCTCTGGCCCAAAGGCTGGCCTAGCATAGGGGTGTGGCAAATGTAGTATCCGAATCATGTTGGTTACGAAATTCATGGAGTTACATTGTCCGATTAAACAAAGCACTTGTCTATTGTGACAATGTCGTTGCTATTTACCTTATCCAACATCAACGCACTACAAACATATTGAGATGGACATCATTTTGTACTAGAAAAGTTGCTCGTGGTCGTGCTTGTGTTCTTCATGTACCTTCCGATATCGTATCGTAGACATCTTTACCAAGGGTCTACCGTTGAGTTCTATTTGAAGATTTTTGTGACAAACCCTAAGAACCGACAACTCCGCTCGATCGCGGTGTGTTAAATATATGTAAATATATATTTAGGCATATATCATGCTAATCGTATCCCTAAATTAGGTACATATCATGCTACTCGTATCCCTTAGAATTAGGCACATATCATGCTAACTATATCCCTTAGAATTAGTACATATCATGCTAATCGTATCCCTTAGAATTAGGCACATATCATGCTTCGGTTTTGTATATATACGTTGATCTTAATGAGAATCATGGATTTATTTCTAATAATTTTAAATTCTAAATTTTAATTTTGAAATTAGCTAATATTTTAAAATATGAATTTGTCTTTTTTGGTTTTTTTTGTATTTTTAAGTTTTAATATTATTTTAAAAAATGATTGTCGTTGGTTTTCTTTAGAGAATAATATACTAGTAATATTTTCTTTTTTCAAATTGGATGTCCTATTTTCATTATTAATACCAAAGCAATTTTGAATGGATAATGACAAGCATGTTGAGAAACTATTAAATTTAAACTATTATATGAGTGTCATAATTAAAAAATGAGCTAGATCATGCTAAATTTATATTTGTGTGACTCCGTAATCCCGGATTTGAGGCGTAGAATAAACTACATCATCATGCCCTTTAAAGGTGTAACTTTTCAATTCTATGTAAATGCAAGATCCTTAGTGCACTTAGCTATTTTTTATTTTTTATGTCGGGCCAATATTGAAAATAGCATGTAGGATCACTTATTATTATATTGTTTTTGCATTGTTTACTTTCAACGAGAAAACTAATTTTGATAATAGAAAGTAAAACATCGTTTAATGATCAATAATCAAAAGAGTATTAAATATTATTTCTTAGCAATAAATTGACGATGAATCTCATATCTAATTAATCTTTATTTCCTTTTGTATTAATGTTTTTTTTGAGTATTGTTTAACGCATTTAGATGTCCGAGTGCAAGTGTTTCCATATAACAAAACTTAAATTAAGAATAAAAATTAGTGACATAACTTCTATCATTAAATAGTAAATATTCATTGCCGGTTTTATTTAATGATAAATTATATTTAAAAAAAACTCTAATTAAGAACTATTTAGTAATAAATTAACGACAAGTGTTATAATAATTTGATTTGAAAATTAAATAATATTTAAAATATAAAAATATTACTTAAGCCGATTGCCTAACTATGTGCGAGATCTTCATTTCTTTCACTAAGGCGGTAGAAGTCAAAGAAGGAGGCCTTTTTTTATTTTAAACAAACTAATAAGAACATAACGACTCATAAATTGTAATAATTAAAGGAAATATTTAGCTTATTAATGCATACACCTTAAATAATTATTTTTTACATATTAGAAAAATTCTATTTTCTAAATATTCAAATATAATATTATGAGCATCATAAATAGAATAATTTATTTATTGGTTTAATTTAATGATAAATTATATTAAAAACTCTATCAATTAAGAACTATTTAGTAATAAATTAACTAATAAGTGTTATAATAATTTGATTTTAAAATTAAATAATATTTAAAATATAAAAATATTACGAAGCCGACATTGCCTAACTATGTGCGAGATCTTCATTTTTCACTAAGGCGATAGTAGTCAAAGAAGGAAGCCTTTTTATTTTAAACAAACTAATAAGAACATAACGACTCAAATTGTAATAATTAAAGGAAAATTTAGCTTATTAATTCATACACCTTAAATAATTATTTTTTACATATTAGAAAAATTCTATTTTCAAAATATTCAAATATAATATTATGAGACCATAAATAGAATAATTTATTTACACACGCAAAAAAATATGTTAATAAGCAATAGTATAAAATTAAAAAATCAAAAAACCAATTATCAAATAAAAAAAATCATAAATTTTTTATTTAATGATAAGCTAAATTAAATAATTTTCTTACGAACGTAAACTACTTGAAAATTCATAAATACTAAATTAACTACTCTAAAACTACAATCTTTTAAGATACATTAACCTCAAGATCAAAAAAAATATGTGGTGATCAATTAAGATATCCATCCATCACTTAATATTCATTAGGTGGATATTTTTAATTTTCCTTTAGGTGGAGATGGTACTGTGGATGCATGAATGGCCATGGATAATAAGGAAAACTTAGGATGAAAGCCGCCACCGGCATCGAGGATGAACAAATGGCCATGGATGAGGATGAAACCACCAGCAGGCATTGGAGGATGAACAAATGGCCATGGATGAGGATGAAAATGGCCAGGATAAAGCGAAACCATGGAAACCACCTATCTTCTCCTTTAGCTTGTGTAGCGAAAGATTTTCGGTTGGGGATATCGATTCCCCACTTGCAACACATAAATTGACAAACAGGCATATACATATGACAAGACCAACAACACAAATTTTCTTTGTCAAGATTAATAGTAATGGTGATATTTCATTTGTACTCTCAAGATGAAATATGAGTCATTCATGATTCTAGTCCTGTCGTGGTCCTGTGTTTATGATCGGCTCATGACAGAGATTGAATTTGGTATTGACCTTCTCCTCATTATGTAGCCCAAGGTCCAATCCTTCTTATAGAATGGCTCCAGCTGAGCTAGAAGGAGTTGAAGGAGAAGTTAAAGATCTCCTAGATAAGGGTTTCATCACACCTAGTAAGTCCCCGTGGGTGCTCCAATTCTCTCTTCAAATAAGAAAGACGGTTCTCTAGAATGTGTATTGATTACTGCCGCTGAACAAAGTCACAATCATGAATAAGTATCCCCTCTCCAGGATTGATGACGGTTCGACCACCCATGGTGCCAAATGCTGAAGATAGACCTCAAATTCGACTATCATCATCGTGTGTTAGAGAGAGTGACATTTCAAGATAGCCTTCAAAACTCATCCGGTCACTATGAGTTTGTCATTATGTCTTTTGGACTAATGAATGCTCCTACAACATTCATGGATTTGATGAACAGGGTGTTCAAGCAGTATTTGGTTATGTTTGTCATCATCTTCATAGATGATATTCTCATATGCTCTAGGAGTGAGGAGGAGCATGCGGCTCATTTGAGGATCGTATTGTAGACTCTCAAGGATCATTAGCTATTTTCTAAAAGCAAGTGCAAGTTTTGAATGAATTTAGTTGCATTTTTGGGTCATGTGGTGTCTAGTGAGGGTCTGCTGGTAGACTCTCAGAAGATTGCAGCAGTGAAGAATTGGCCTAAACCTTTCAGTCCTACTAACATCAGAGCTTTTTGGGCTTAGCTAACTACTATTGGAGGTTCATAGAGGGATTTTCATCCATTGTATACCCTTTGACCAAGTTGACCCAAAAGAAGGTCAAATTTCGATGGTCCGATGCGTGTGAGAAGAGCTTTCAGGAGCAAAGACTCGACTCATTTTAGCTCCACATTGACTCGCCAGAAGGCACGAATGGCTTGTGGGTACATTGTAATGTTTCGATTGGCCTTGATGTGCGTTAATGCAACAAGGGAAGGTCATCAAGGTGCTTCTAGGCAACTTAAGACTCACGAGAAGAATTATCTCACGTATGACCTTGAGCTAGTAGTAATGGTGTTTGCCTTAAAGATTTGGAGGAACTATTTATATGGGGTGCATGGATATGTTCATGGACCACAAGAGTCTTCAAGATAAGTTGTTACCAAGGATATGAATTTGCAGGAAAAGAGATGGCTTAAGCTTCTTAAGACTATGACATGAATATCCTTACTCATTCGCAAGGCCAATGTAGTGGGCGGATTCTCTTAGTAGGTTGTCCTTTGGAGGGTGTGTCCCGTGGCCGGGTGATGGAGAAAGGAATTGGTAAAAGATGTTCATAGGATTGCTCTATTAGGCCCGCCTTGGCTGATTCTGGGCAGACAGGTTTTTTTCTTAATGAGCGGGGATCTTTCTTGGTGGCGGAAGTTAAGGCGCAAGGTAAGGATTCTGTCCTAGTAAAGTTGAAGAAAGCTGTTCAGAATCAGAAAGTGGAAGTTTTCTCCAAGGGGAGATGGTGTACTTTGACATCGTACGATTATGTGTTTCGATTGTGGATAACTTAATGGAGTGATGTTGAGAGAGGCTCATAGTTTCTGGTATCTCCATCCATCAAGTCAATTGCGGAATGGCATAAAGAAAGATATTGTAGAGTTTGTGGCTAAGTTTGCTCGTAGATGACTCAAGTACATCCGATGGTGGCTCGCATGAGCAAGTTCAATAGGTTGCATTCATTGTCAAGGAGTGCAAGACTACTATGCTTACAAGGACATGGACATTTGTCGACGGATGATTTATGCTCAGTAGATAGAGGAGGAGCATATGAAAGAGAAGTTGAGAGAGGCCAAGAGGGATAGGACTAGGAGCTTTGGGTATTCTTAGTAGAGGTATGGTGGTCTACATTGCCTACAGCCCCACCAGATCGCGCCCAACTCCATCATCAACCAAATGGTCCTCATCAAGGCACAACATTTATTAGAGAGGTAGAGCATCAGGCTCTAGGGCCGGGGAGGAGCATGTCACGGAGAACACTTTTCCACCTTATAGGAAGTGTGGTAAGAACCACCTAGAGGAGTGATTTATTGGCCTGGGGATGTTTGATACAAGTTGTAGGAAGCTTGAACACAGACTTAGGGATTTCCCTAGCTAGATAGGGTTACGGTAGAGGCCGTAGCTCAGCCACTACTTCAGCAGCTCCAGCAGATCACCCACCTTAGCAGGGTGCATCTTCTAGTGCAGACGGGTGCGCTTAGAATAGATCTATGCACTATCATCTCGGCCAGAGCAAAAGAGCTCACTAGATGGTCACTGTGTTACGATTCTTCCATTCGATGTTTATGCATTGCTAGATCCATGAGCCATATTATCCTTCGTGTCTCCTTATTTTTCTATCAGCTTCGGTGTCAATCCCCAACTAATCAACCCTTCTCACTCTACTCGTCAGATGAGTCGTTCGGCTTCAATGGTTATATAGAAATTGCCTATCAAAATTTCTCTAGAAAGTCACCTCAAATTTGACTTAGCAGAGTTAGATATGACAAGATTTTGATGTTATATTTGGTATAGATTGGTTATGCTTTAGTTAATTGTAGAACT
This sequence comes from Datura stramonium, assembly GCA_018107945.1. Lineage (NCBI taxonomy): Eukaryota > Viridiplantae > Streptophyta > Magnoliopsida > Solanales > Solanaceae > Datura > Datura stramonium. The sequence goes on from JACEIK010008149.1 coordinate 61,910, forward strand.
CCGTTAGTAGAGTTTCAATTCCCAAGTGAGCCAGTCCTAGAATGGAAGGGTAGTTCAACCGTGCCAGGTCGCTTTTGTTTCGTACTTTACACTGTGAAGATGACTTCCAAGAGTTGTGTATATCATCTATGAGTTAAGGACTCTACATTGGAGACCCCACCGTTCGGCCGGCCTGTATGTGAGTATTCGCAGGTATTTTCAGATGATCTACTCAGGAGCTCTCCCTGAGCGGGAGATTGACTTTGGGATATACCTTCCCCGATACACAACCCATATCCATTCCTTATAGAATGGCTCTAGCCGAGCTAAAGGAGTTAAAAGGAACAATGAAAGATCTCCTAGATAAAGGTCTCATCAGCCTAGTAAGTCCTTGTGGGGTGTTCCAATCCTTTGACAAAGTAAGAAAAATGATTCTCTCAGATATGTATTAACGACCGTCGCTGAACAAAAGTCACCATCAAGAATAGGCATCCTCCCCAATATTGATGACTTGTTCGACCAAACTGTGGTGCCAAGTTCTTTCAAAGATAGACTCCTCGATATGGCTATCACAAACTTTAGGTTAGGAGAGTGACATTCGCTACGCCTTCGTGACTCGGTATGATCACTATGAGTTTGTAATATGTCTTTTGACTAACGAATGCACTCCGGCAACTCTTTTTGGATTTAATGAACAAGCAGGTTTGCGCATTTAGACATTTTTTTGTCAATGTCTTCATAATTATATCCTCACATACTTTCATAGCAAGGAGGAGCATGCCACTATTTGAGAGTAGTGATGTAGACTCTCAAGGATCAGCTATTTGCTAAGTTTAGCAAGTGTGATTTTTGGTTGAATTCATTTATGCTCCTTGGTCATGTGGTGTTTAGTGAGGGTGTGTAGGAGGACTCTTGATATTTCCAAATGCACGCAGCAAGCGCACGTGACGGCAAGTAATATAGGACGTTGAAGTCCCAATATGGTACCCACAAAGACTTGTAAGATTAATTGCTTAAATTTGAATATTTATTTCACTATTCAAGTAAACACACGTGAAATGGGAAATGGGTTTGAGATTATTCTACTAAACTTGGAATGTAAATTAAAATTTAATAAACTAAATTCGTTTGCACACAAGAGTTTGTAATTCAAATGATATAATAAATTCAGGGTCTTGACACTTTTCTTTCAACTTGAGTTTTAGGATTCAAATACGCTAGACAAAATCCTTCTAAGGTTTCTAGTTGCAAGTTACGAACTCAACTTCTCAACTATTCTCCCGAATAGAGAAAAACTATCTTATGAACCGCAAAACCATATCCCTACGGTTGCAGGAGAAACATGAGACGACGGTTAAAGATATTTGACTAACTGAGTAGGGTTATAGGGCATATCCCTATCCTCAACAACAAACTCAACTCTTGAATGTTTGAACAAGATATTGAAACCTACTCTATACTTATTTTAACCTTCATTAGTCTTCCTCCCGAGTTCAACGTAATGAGCCAACATATAATATTCAAAGGTGATCACCTAAAAATAAGCATAAAATCAAGTAAGCATAAAATTAAGTAAGAATAAACAATCTTTGAAAAAAAGAATAAACTCTAGCATAAATGAATATTCAAACTACAACAATCAAGCCATGGACAAAACCCTAGAATAGGAAGTTTAGCCACTCATGTCAAGTGCAATATTAAAGAATTCATCATTCGAATCATAAAGATAAAAGTAAATAAGAAAACCTAAGAAGAGGATGGACTTCTCATCTCTTCCCCAAAGACTGCCAAGATAGTGATCGATATGATTGATAGATGCCAAACAAATGCCCTAGACAAAGAATTATAAGCATGGTAACAAATAACCCTTTTTCCTTAAGTAATTCAGCTTTTGGACTTAAAAATCCATCCCTATTAGCCCTCCCCGGCGCGCCACTCTATCCATCTCTCCAAAGTGTTAGTCAAATATCTTCATTCTTGAACCTGGCGTGCCACTCTTTCCATTTTCCCATCAAGGTGTTGGATAAAAATTCTTCTCAAGTTTGAGTCCGACGGCCCTACCAATCATAGAACCAACCCGAGCACAATTTTTCCTGGGGTGCATAGGCTCGGCGCGTCACTCTAGCTATCTCGCCAGGCCAAATTTTCCTTGAATGTTTATTTCTTCACACCTGGCACCATTTTGAGTATTTTTCCCCATGTGTTACCTTCTAAAATCACCTAAAAACATTTGTTAACTCATTTCACACACACATTCATGAAATCATGCATTTCATAAGAATAATCATATCAAAACTTGATAAGATATGGGTAAAAGATGGAAAATTGCATAAGAATATGCCCAACATCAACTCTCATAAAATAAAGACGGTGAAGAACTGCCCTAGACCTATCACTCCTACCCCATATTAGGAGCTTTTGGGCTTTGCTGGCTACTGTGGAGGTTCTTAGAGAGATTTTCATCTATTGTTGCACTATTGACTAAGTTGACTCAAAAGAAATTCAAGTTCCAATGGTCCGATGCTTGTGAGAGAAGCTGAGGAGTTAAAGACTCAACTCACTTCAGCTCCAATTTTGACCCGACTTGAGGTAATGCTGATGTCTTTTGGTAATGTCTGATGCTTCTAGAATTGGCGTTGGGTGTGTGTGTTAATGCAACATGGTAAGGTGTGATAGGATTATTCTAGACAGCTTAAAACTCATGAAAAGAATTACCCAACACAAGACCTTGAGTTAGCAACGGTGGTGTTTGACTTAAAGATTTGGAGGCACTATTTGTATGTGAGGTGCAATCGATGTTAATGGATCACAAGAGTCTTCGTATATGTTCACTTAGAAGGATTCGAATTTGCGTAAAGGATACAACTAGAGCTTCATGACTATGACATGAGTGTCCTTACCATCCAGGAAAGGAAAATGTAGTGGCGAATTCTCTTAGTAGGTTGTACATGAAGAGTGTGTTCCATTCGAGGATGGGATGAAAGAATTAGTGAAGGATGTCCATAGGTTCTATCATTTAGGCTCGCCCATGTATTAAACAGATGGCGGTGTTGTTGTTCAAAATGGGTCAAATTCTTCGGTTTCGGGAGGTTAAAACAAGGCAAGATAAGGATCCTATTTCTAATGAAGTCAACGAAGCAGTTAGGAATCAGAAAGTGGAGGCCATTTCCCAAGGGGGAGATGGTGTACTCTTGGATATCGTGGTCGTTTGTGCATTTCGTATGTGGATGACTTGAGAGAGCGGATGTTAGAGGCTCATAACTCTTAATATTCTATCCATCCTGTGTGACCAAGATGTGTCGTGATCTATGAAAAAGCCTATTGGTAGAATGGCATGAAAAAGGACATTTCAAGGATTGCAAACTAAGTGTCCTAATTGCCAACAAGTGAAGGTTGAGCATAAGAGACCTGGAGGTATACTACAGATATCGCATTCCTACTTGGAAGTAGGAGGATATCAACATAGACTTCATTATAGGGTTGTCTCATACACGCCTGGCGCATGACTCTCTATATAGGTGGTTGTAGAGATTTACCAAATTAGCACACTTCTTACTAATCAAAACTACTGATTTACCCAAGGACTATGCTAGACTTTACATTCATGAGTTAGTTCGGTTGCATGGAAGTTCCATTGTTTATCATCTCGATATAGGGGTAATCAATTTTGGAGATTGATCTCGTGGCGGTCTGGTACTCATGTTAAGCTTAGCACAACTTTTCATCCACAAACCAATGGTCGGACGAGCGTATCATTTAGACCATGGAGGACATATTAAGAGCTTATGGATCGATTTCAAAGATAGTTGGGATGATCGTCGTTTTCCTCTCATCGAGTTTTCCTACAACAACAGCTACCATTCCAGCATTCTGATGGCTCCATTTGAGGATCTTTATAGGTGTAGGTATAGATCACCTTTCGGATGGTTTGAGATTTGTGAGGCTACATTGATAGGGCCAGATTCGGTTTATGAGGCTATGGAGAAAGTTCAATGATGTGTTGTGAGTTTACAACACTTTTGATGCTTGAAACTGAGAAAATAGCATGGACTTAGGTATAGTTATATGTATATGAGGTGTTTTTACTTTGTTTCTAGGAAAAATATGTGTTTGAGCAAAAATGTGCAAAAGTTATAGAAAAGTGCAGAAAAGAAGCCACGTACTGATTTAAGTACGAGCCGTACTGAGACTCGTCAAAAAGATCAGAAG